>PVIH01025487.1:0-20598 GCA_004025045.1 Sigmodon hispidus
GGGTTGCTAGGTAACCTAACCATAGAATGTTCTTGTTATTCTATTCTTTAGAGCTCCCTTTATGTCATTGGGAGGGCTGCTAAGTAACCTAGCCACAGAATGTTCCTGTTATTCTATTCTTTAGAGCTACTTCTCTGTTATAGTTAAGCAAACCAGAACATCTATTTTACTTCAGGAGAATATCTATTTTACTCAGGGTCGTACCAGCTCAGTGGTTGTTTTCTCAGTAAGTTTCCATGGTGGCCATTATTCAGAGGCCTAGAGGCTCAAGCCAGGGTCTTGGTCCCTGACACATTTGCTATAAGTTATGGCCATCATGGGAATACCTGTAGAGATTAAGACAGACAATGTTCCAACCCATGTCCCTAGTAAAATGAAACAATTTTTATGTATTATAATACAAAGCATATTACAGGAATACCACATAATCCTACAGTGCAAGTAGTCATAGAGACATCAAATCAAACTCTAAAGGAGATGCTAAATACACAGAAAGGAGTAACAAAGACCACTAGAAATAGAGAACATAATGTTTATTTATTAGCTTTGAATTTTCCCAATGCTAATGAGAAAGGAACAACAACTGCTGAGAGGCATTGGAATATAGAAAAAAAATGGATGAGTTAAATCAGACCATCTATTTCAAAGATGTACAGGCCTCAGAATGGAAGCCAAACTATGTGATACATTGCAGAAAAGGTTTTAGTTTTGTTCCCATGGGTGAAGAAAAGTTATGGGTACCATCAAAATTAATAAAAACTCAATTTGAACTAGAGAAACTTCAAAAATATAAGAAGTGATGGCTTATCTACCCATGCTACAATTCCTATAAGTTGTAAGAAAAGACAAAGTGTTGAGGCAGGTTTTTGTTTGTATCTTCACAGAAAGCCAGAAATACCCATCTTCAGGAATTTAAAAGACCTTGGACTTCTAGACATGTACAGCAAAAGGGAAGCTATCTAGAAAAAATCAGAAGTAAAACATTATTGCATTTAACGGTACCAACATACTCCATGAGGTAAAATCTTTCTTCTTAATCTCTTGTTGCTCGCAACCTTGCCAGCAAGGAAAGCACAACACCCAGGATTTTCTTTCAGCAGTTCATTTGGGACCTTTACAATTGTTCACTCTTTGTTCTTCTCTCCCCGAAAAATCCCACCCAATGACTAAGTACTCTCAGGGCATCCAATCCCAATAAGCCACCTGGCACAGCTCAAAGGTTCACATATGAAACAGGAAACCACGACACAGGCTAAAGTCAAATAAGCAGTTGTTTATCAAAAGAGAGCACTCACCACGGGGGGTGGAGGCTGGAAATCAGCACCATCTTTAGGGCACAGCAGCAGGCAGCTCTCTACAGCTCTCCCTTATTTAATAATTAAAAATTAAAAAAATCAAGCAAAAGCAGTGGGCAAGAGTAGAGGCCTAATCCCCATTGTACAAGAGGGCTTGTGCTATCACTAATCCAGGTGTCATCCACCCAGACAGGGACAGACCTGTCTCACACCCATTTTTATGAAGACAGGATAGTGGGTGCCAACCTGTATGCAATTTCTCATGCTCCTCATGAAGCCTTGCCTAGGCAAAACCATGTGCAGTGCTTAGCCCTGCAACCCGTGCCAAACATTACTCTTTCAAGGCAGCAAGCCAAACATGTGGTGGCTGTCCCACCTCAATGGTGGTGAATGCTTGAACAATCATGGCCATGCTCCTACACTGTGTGAACCTCATTTTGCAGATGCACCACAGGCAAATCAGAAATATCAGCACCATCAAGCCAGCCAGAGCACCCATTGTGCCCATTCCTTCAGATGATTTAGGGCTGTGGACATCCATCTCATCAGTCCTTCAGCAACTCCAGGGTCCAAACCAGTTGAATTCACAGCAACTATAGCAATTCTCAACTTCTCCATGGTCGCTTCGAATTCACCTGACCAATTTCCTATAAAATAACTTGACACAACTTTAGACAAATTTTCAGCATAGGAAAAATTTTCATACTGCATAGAAGTCCCGCATAGGGCCTGATACTGCCATTCGCATCCCAACTGAGCTATCTGCCAGAGGACATCAACCTCCTCTTGCACCAGGTCAATCCTTTGGTGAGCCAACATCAGCCCACATTTAAGCTGGGCAGAAATGCCTCTCTGAATGTCTAAGGCATGGGCTACATTGGCAGACAAATTATTAAGTGTTTAAGCTGTCTGGATGGAAAGGCAGTATCATTATCAAAGGAATCTCTCACTGGCCAGACACCCAAAAACCAGGTGGCATTCCAAGGGTCTGAGTCAGAGTGAACAGCATTTCCAGTGCTCAGGGAATAATCAAACCACCCAGCAGTCTGATTATAGAGTAAAATGCATGGGGAAAGGTGTGAGCGGTTGGTAACAATTTGAAAGAATAGGGCACCTTTCAAAGTAAAATTCCTATTTTCTCCCAAGATAGCTATTTTAGGATCATAAGGAACATAAGGTAATTCTAACTCCCTATTGGTGGTAAACAACCATGGAAAAAGACGAGCATCATGCCATATGGGCAGATGTCTTGGGAACACTGACTGCATCCCCCACCTCAGCTCCATCTTCCCCTGTTCACATTGCAGGAGCATCATCAGGGCTATCACCAGCATCCTCTGTGGACTTGCCAGCATCATACTTGTCATTTCGGACCTTTCTGGTTAGACGTTCTGGTACCAACACTGGATCTTGCCAGTCCTGAGGAAAGATACAAACAGAACCTCTCACCCATGAAAGCACTGGATCTGGACCATGCCAGTGGCCCATAAAAATATCCTTCCATTTCACCTTGCCTCTGTGGCTAGGCGTGAGAATCAGATGTTTATCTGCCATGGAGCAGCCATCAACATCCAAATTTAAAAAATTAAGGGTAAACAGAGCTATAGATAGTCTTTCTTTGGGTGTGCGGTCGTGGCCTATTCCCCCTTTTTGTTTTTGTAAGCATTCCTTCAGTGTGCAATGAGCAAGTCCCACTACGCCTTGTTCTTGTGGATTGTAAGGCAATCTATGAGTTACTTGTGCATCCTTTTGTCTGCAGAATGTAATAAACTGTGTCCCAGTATAAACAGGGCCATTGTCAGTTTTTACCTGAAGTGCCTTCCCCAAGCTGTCCAGGCCTCTAGGCAGTGCAAAATGACACTGTGTCCTTTCTCTCCTGACATGGCAGAGGCATGCAAAATACCAGAGCACGTATCTACAGAAACATGTACATACTTTAAAGAGCCAAATTCAGAAATGTGAGTAACATCCATTTGCCATACTTTTAACAGCAGAGTCCCTCGGGGATTGCCATCTAGGGTAGGTAGGTGGTGATACACCACACATTGAGCACAATCCAAAACTATTTGACATGCCTCAGCTCTGGATATCTGAAACTTTTGTTGTAAGGTCTTAGCATTTACATAATATAGCTGGTGAAATTCTTGAGCTTTGACTACAGAAGAGGTAAAGAATACCCAGTCCTCCCCAGTGCACATATCCACCTTGGCATTGCCTTCACAGAGTGGACCGGGAAGGCCAGTATGAACATGGATATGTTGAGGAAAAAATCTCTCCTTTCATTGCAAAATCAAGTCTTGCAAGTGGTTAAATAGGACAGTGACCATACTAGATGATTTGATTGGTCCTGCCACTTCAAGCACCTTTAAAGCATTAACAACATAAGCTGAGTCAGATATAAAGTTAAAGGCAAAATGGCATTCTTTAAACACCTCACATACTATTTGAAGTTCCACTACCTGAGGAGTACCAGGAGTAAATTGATGTTGAACTGGTTGTTTGCCTTGCACCATATAGGCACCTACTCCTGTTTTTGAGCCATCAGTGAATATATTGACAGCTCCCGCCACTGGCTCAGAAGCGGTGACCTTGGGAAAAATTATGGGGTGCTCTTTAAAAAATGTCATAAGAAGATGTTGTGGGTAATGATTATCCATTTTTCCAGCAAAGGTACAGTGAAGAATTGCCCAATAATCATCAACAGCACACAGGTTGTTAATTGTGCTGATGTGTATGGCATAATTATTACAGCTGGTGCATGCCCAAAATACTGAATGGACTGTTGGATGCCATTCTGAGCTAAATCAGCTACTGCTGTAGGATAATGTTCTATACTTTTACTGGACGATAACTTTGGGTGTATCCACAACAGTGGACCTGATTTCCATAGTACCCCTGTGGGTTGTCTAAATATGGATAAAATGCATAGGGCAAAATCTTTTCCTTCCTCTATCCTGTTTAGACAGGCATCCTGCAACCTCTGTTCAACTACCTGCAGTGCCTTTCTGGCTTCCATTGTCATCACTCTCGGGGAGTCTAAAGCCTTTCCGAATGTTATAAAGGGGTTTCAATTCATAATTTGCAATCCTAAGATATCCTCTAATCCAATTAATATCTCCCAGCAGCTCTTCCTCTGAGTCTGTAGACTCAGGAGTTTCTATATCAGCAAGGTCGGGGCACAACTCTCCCCCTTCACTCTGTCCTTCTTCACTGCCTGCCCCCTCCGATCTTGCCTCCTGCAAAACCTCCAAGGCAGCCTGGCCACCCTCCACTGCCTCACTGCAGCGCCTATACCCAAGACAGCCTCTTATCAGCTTCAGGTGGCCTTGGCAAATGGAACCACACCTGCCTAGAACCAATCCACAGGTTTTGATCTTCTGTGGAGACAAAACCAGAAACTCTTTTCCCAAGTAACGTATTCTTATAAACAGATTTCAAAGTCAGGATATCTTTAAAGTATATGCATTTGTTTAACTTAACAGCCTTAGCAATCAGTTGTCACTGTGCAGTTAGCTCATTAAAAGTAAAAAATTACAAGAAATTGCAATAACCAGAATCTAGACTCTCTGTTTATCTGCCATCTTTATGTGGCATTTTTGTCTTTATTTACTTCTCCTTTTAGAGGTTTTAAGAGTCTAAATCTGTTTTATTGAGAATTCTTAATCATATTCTAAAGCAAAGACATTTTAAAAGGTTGTACCACTTTAATTGCTGACTCCACCCCTCTAGGCTGCTTTTCAATATGGTGTAGGAACCCACGAATCTCTCTCACTGTTAGCAAGCAGAGTAGACTCAGAAAAACCATAATGAAGCAGCTCCATAAGAACCAAAAAAATGGGTGAGAAGATGAAGCGCCCATTCTTTTATAACCTTTCCTTCTTATCTTAAAATTCTTTTCAGAGCTTTTGCCCAACAGTCCCACCTTTGTTTCACTTTCACTTTCACTCCACGGGTGTGTGGAGTTCTGAAGTTCAGCTCACTCATCAGTGGCTTTCTCCCCGCTTTGCTGCGGATACCACCTTTCCTGGGATTTACTGGTCGACCCCCTGACTGTAGAAAGTTCTGATGCTTGAAGCTGGCAGGAGTTGTTCCCCGTACGGGCCACCACTTGTCACGAGCAACCTTGCCAGCAAGGAAAGCACCATACCCATGATCTTCTTTCAGCAGTTTATTCGGGACCTTTACAATTGTTCTCTCTTTGTTCTTCTCTCCCCGAAAAACCCCACCCAATGTCTAAATACTCTCAGATCATCCAATCCCAATAAGCCAGTGGGCACAGTTCATGGGTCCCCATATACAACAGCAAACCACACCACAGGCTCAAGCCAAATAAGGAGTTGTTTATCAAAAGAGAGCACGAACCCATGGGGGATGAAGGCTGGAAATCAGCACCATATTTAGGGTGCAGCAGCAGGCAGCTCTCTACAACCTCTGTCCTTAAATGCAAGATAAGTTGAAGTCCCCATTTAATTACACATTAAGGCTGGCTTTGGAGTTGGAGTGTGGCTCCTTCTCTTGTTAAATAAAAAGGCAAAATTTCTGTATCATATCAGAAGAACCACCAGATATGGGACAGAAGAATGACTAAATAGAAGGGACAGTTCTATTGTCCCCAATCATATTCTGAATAAAAATTTATTTAGCTTTTTGTATTTCTGTCTTAGATTTAAGTCTCTTATCAGTTTTTCACAGTGATCCATGACAATGCCTAATTGTGAACTGGAAGTATCCAAAAGGAAGATGGTGCCCCACAACGGGGATATCACATGGACTATGACAAAGGAACCAGGCTGCCAAACACCAATCAAAGATTAGATTTGGACTACAAACTTCTCAGGACATTTTCAAGGTGGCTAGCTTAGATGAACCAGTTTCACTGACTTCTCTAGCTAGAACTTGAGATAAGCCGTGGACTTTCCTGCTATGCAGAGACTGGATAACAAATGATATAGCTACACATTTCAGGACTTGACAATCAATAACACTTTTCAGGATCCCCTGAAGATGCTGTTGAACCCCAGACAGCAAGTAGTAAATGTAAGAACATGATGCCCACATTCTCAAGACGTGGGGTGCGTGGTTTTGGTCTTCTAATGGGTTATGAATGATTGTTGTTGTTTAGGGTAATTGGTGAAAATTGTTACTGGTTTCGGTTAGAAAAAAGATAAAAGACAGAGATTAGACATAGAGTACTTTTTTTAAAAAAAGGGATACAGATATAATAGGATATAAGGGTAGATTATCAAATCTACTTTAAAAAGAAAGAAATTAATAGTTCTAAATATTTTACATTGGATTTGATATTTGTATATTATATACAAATAATTTATATTGATATGAGGTTGAGATTAATTTTATCACTGTATATATATTCCTTTTTGTTAAAGGATTGTACAATATAATACAAATTGCTAGTCCAGGAAAGTTATTATTTCCAACTAACTAGGATATAAAGAAATGCAAGTTAGTAGTTAAACATTACAATAAAACTTATAGTCATATTAGATATGTTTCAAGATCAGATATATTTTAGATAGACAGGTCTTCTTCAAGTACTTCAGAGATCCATAGAATATGGCATTTCATAAATCTTAAAAACATAGGTTATTATTTTTTTTAACACTGGGACATCTGCTCCTGTCTGAACCAATCCACTTTAGAGAATATTATGGACATCAATGAAACACCTCCATCTTAGTTGAACTTCTTGGTGAGAAAAGCTAGCCACTGGGCAGGAAAGCGGCCCTTCCTTGACTGCTGACAATATAATATTCAAAAGAGACAAGCAGGAGAAATACACAAAAGAATTGCCAAACTTTGCCAAGACAAGATAGAAAGGACTTTGGGAATATCCTGCTTCCCAGAGAAGTCTGTCAGACATGCTAGGTCTATAGACTGAAGATTGATGCTTCAACAACACAGAAGAACTTTAAGTGACTGTCCAGGCAGCCAGCTGTTTCATTTCTTACATTTCTGGTAGCTGCTATTTGCTTAAAAGTATTTCCTTCTTGGGTCACTGAGGAATTTGAAGATGAGATAGTTAATAGTTATATCTATCTAGTGACAGTTTTAGAAACAAACACATTTTTGGGCAGTGTCTAGTCCCGAGATCTGGACCTGTCTGCAGATTCTCAGCTCTGTGTACCCCTGAGCTACTGACCAGCAGTCCCAATGTCTCAAGAAACACAAAGAAGCTTTTATCTATTTCAGGCTATTGACCTATGACTAGGGCCAGTTGCTACCTAGCTCTCACATCCTTCCCCATTTCTATTCTTCTCTGTATTGCCATGAGATTCCTGGCTTCCCTGAATTCCTTTCTATCTTTCTCTAGGGAGCTGAGAGCATCTCTCTCTGACTCTGCCCTATTTCTTATTTTCTTGTCTATCAAGTACAAGGTAGCTCGGTTTATATGGAGGTCTGTGACCCACTTGGATTTGAGTTTTGTGCAAAGTGTATTGTAAATAGATACTAATAAATTGACTAGAGGAGGTAAGTGATAACGTGGTAAGCATACAAAAAAAGTGTTATTAGAATAACCCCAGTTTAACTGAACTATATACAGTATGGGGCTTACACCCATAAGAATCCACAAAATGGGCACCTTGAACTAATCCTAGCCCTAAGATCTCTACCAAAAATATGTTAAAACATAAGTTCAACCATTTTAAAATAGATGTATTGGAGAAAGAACCTCTTATAAGGAGCTAGAGAAGAAGTACCTCAAGGGAATGATGAAAGATAGTTTTAAAGTAAGAAAAAAAAAACAAAACAAGATTTAAACTTGTACATTTTGCATAATGAGTCAGCAACAAATTTACTAAGTGAAATTTAACTAGAAACCTCAAAATATAAGAGCAGTCTTTAGGACCCTGCCATTTATGTGGTAAAAAAGTGGGAAGACATTTAGCTCGAGGTGAAAGCCTATGGAGCCAGGTGAAGCTGGTTAACCACTCAAAGAACATGAGTTCAACTACAAGCCTGCCATATGAATTATCGATCAAAATGTAAGCTTCAGGTATAGTCTAAAGAGGGACAGCTCGTTAGAAATGGATACAACCTGAAAGAGTGAATGAGCCTCTACCCCCAAAATGGTGATTAAATCAGAAGCAGCCATCAATATTGAAAGCATTCAGGCTAGAAATTCCACCCATATAATCCCATGATTGACAAGCCACTTCCTGAACTCTAAGTGGTTTAATCTGTTTTCTTACAGATGTGATACCGCTAACACGAGTGAGAAGAATTTTGTTCTCCTTAAACAAGTGTAAAACAAACCGAATACCCGCTGTTAGTTGACAACCTTAAGGAGTATAAATTTTTTGAAGAACACACCTTAACTACTAGGATAACCAAACACAGGCAAGCATAAAGGAAACATTGAAAGAAATCTAATGAACTGGGCAAACACGAACCCCCACCCCCCCAACCCCCTGTTTCCCAAAAACACCACCTCTAGCATTACAAGTATTAGAGGCACTGCCTAAGGTTAAAAGGCCCTTTAACAAACAGGGTTTCAGGCAGTGGTTAGTCCTGAGATCTGGACCTGTCTGCAGGTGCTCAGCTCTGTCTAGCCCTGAGCTTCTGACCAGCAGTCCCAATGTCCCAAAGAAACACAGAAACTTTTATCCATTTCAGGCTATTGGCCTATGGCTAGGGCAAGTTGCTAGCTACCTCTCACATCTTTCCCCATTTCTATTTTGCTCTGTATTGCCATGAGACTCCTGGCTTCTCTGAATTCCTTTCCATCTTGCTCTAGGCAGATCACAGCATCTCTGTCTGACTCTGCCTTATTTCCCATTCATGTCTGCTTGGATTTTCTGCCTGCCTCTCCCATGCCTTGCCATAGGTCAAAGCCATTCCTTCAGTGACTGGCACATGATGTCCAGAGCAGACAGAAAGTCATCCCAGAGCAGATAGGCCAAACTAATACTAGGCAAGAAATAAACAAACCCAGACCTAGGAAGAGAAGACAATGAATGGAAAACAAACACACAAAACTTGGAAAGTGAACCATTGGAATTAATAACTGAGGCCCAATGAACACATATACATTGACTTGTTGATAAGAGAGCCCCGAGATAGGTAGGAGGCATTCAGAGCAGCAAAGAGTTGAAGCAGCATCAGGATGGGATTTCCAGCCTCTGAGCATTATGTTGTGGTCTTTGTGGTGTAGAGCCCAGAGGGCCTGCCCTAGGATACTTGATGGGGTCCACTCCAAAATGCATCTTCCTGTGAAGTCTGTTGTGATATTCCTGGGTTGCCTTCGTCCTGAAATTTCCTGCTGTTGTCCTGGAGAAACCTTCTCACCAGGAATGATCTAGTCCTGGAGCAGGCTAGAAGGTCCTCCTTTGGCTACCTGCCTGCAAGCCGGTTTTCTCCCAGTCCAATCCCACATAAATCGTATTCTACCTAGAGCAAGGTGTCTCATGCTCTAAAGCCAGATCCTAACCTGACTGGGTACCTTCTCCATGCTCTCCATTCACACAAGCTGAGTGGGAAAGGTTATGTCTTCAGGTGTGGTCCTTGTCAATTCTTTTTTTTCCCTCATGTCAAACTGCTTTATTACATCTTAAATAACAGTACAGTTTAATATAGTATCTATCTTGTATCCATCCTCCTTGCAGTACACTGACTTTAAAATTAAATATAAATGGTGAAACTCGTACAGGGTACAGAGAGTTCTACAGAGTTGTTTGGAGGTGAGAGAAGGGGCTTCACTGTGTTCTCCTTGCCTGGTTCAGGCCTACCACACAGTCACAGCACAGTTTTGTACAGGATGCTGCAGAAAACAGAATGGTGAAGCCACTACCTCTATAAGGCTGTCAAGTTACAAGGGGAGGGGAGAGTCCACAGAACACTACTGTTCAAAGACTGCTGCTGAACATGGCTTAAGATGATAACCACAAAGATCTGCATGGTGTAAAAATTGTCGCCTCAGATGCAAAAGTCAGTTCCATGAAGGCAGGCTTCCAGGAAGTTGCAAACAGGCAGGAGAGCATATTTCCCTTCCCTCCTGAATCCAACAGCAATCATTTCCAGCAGGACTGTTTGTTTTGTGTTTTAAGATAAAGAAAACAGTGACTTATCCCACTACTCAAGCCTGTAAAGACCTTGCTGCTCCCAATATGTGTGCAGAGTAGCAATAGTAGTGGTAATATTAATAGTAATCGTGTGTGGACGGGACCACAATATAACCTGGACTCCTTAGGTTTGGATACTTCCTTTTTTTATATTTAAGACAAACTATCATGTCAGGACTCTAATTGTGGAGTAGAATATCACTGGGCACAATTATTTTTCCTCTTCCCAATGTTGATACTTAAACTCAATCTCTTTCTGTTTGTTTTTGGTTGATATTATTTTTTCCTTTGCATTTGTTTTAAAACTGGATCTACCTTCTTGTAGTCTACCTGTCTGGGAATTCACTATGTAGAAATGGCAGGTTGGTTTTTAAATTCACAACATTTTGCTGCCTCTGACTACCAAATGCGGAGAGGAAAGACATGAAGCAGTAGGCCCAGTCTTTCTCTGCTCTTCACTGTTTTCTACCAGGACTATGGAGGATATGTAGCCAAACTCTAGGTTTCTAGAGGTGACATGGGCTAGCCTCTTACCTTAACAACCCCAAGTTCATCCATTCTTGTATGTTATACTGTCAGGAGCTCTCAGGTGAATGTCTGTATGACAGACACAGAATCTTGAGGAGCTCATCTATCTGGAAAGAAGACAATAGTGGTTACTGCTGGTGGAACAAAGGGCCAAGGAGCTCAAATCACTGCACCTGAGTTGCATACAAGCTCCCCAGGGTTACCTGAGAAAAGAGTAGTATTCATATGAGGATGAGAACTGAAATCTCAGACTCACCCCTTTTTAAATAAGTACATTTTTCATGTGTACCCAGATTGGGAAGGGGCTGTCATGCATGGCCACCTACAATACACAAGGGTCTTGGTTCTCCTTAAATGTAAGACAAACTTAAGAATTCCTAGGTAGAGCTAAAGCTACCTGAAAATATACCTTTAGGAACTTCCATCAATGACCCCAACCACCTTCTCAGCCACAGAAAAGCTACTGTCAATCCTGATATATCTGATGCTTCTGCAGGAAAGGTGTACCTTTTCCAAGACAGGAGAAACCTGCTCTGTATAGAATCATTAAATGGAAACCTACAACATCTGATTTTATCTGAACATCCTATCTAGGACAGCAAAGTTAAGTGAATCCCTGCCCATTCCTATTGTATTGAGTTCAACTCAGTACCTCCTGCCATTCCCATCCTTATTTGAAATGGCACTGCGATTCTATCATATTCATCAGAAAGATTTTGTTTCCAAAGACAACAATTGTCCTCTAGTTGGAAGATGAAGAAAAGTAGTATTGTTGGAAAACATGATCACAGGCACCCAATGTTATATCATACATACAGACACATAGATACAGATATATACAGATATTGAAGGAAAGAGAAAGTGAGGAAAAGAGAGAGAGAGAGAGAGAGAGAGAGAGAGAGAGAGAGAGAGAGAGAGAATTTGTACAATTACTCAGAAGCACAATTGATAAAACCCAAAATAAAAATAAAAACATGTGTGCTCCTAACTAGGCAATTCAGATTCTAGTAGTATATTTAAAGCACACTGGAGGTTTCCAAATCTGGTGACAAGAGTATTTCTTCTAGAATCCTCTACTCTCTATGAACAGCTGGACTATGTTTTCCTGTTTTGAACATATTGTGCTTTGGGCACTGTCCTGAAGCACAAGTGATTCTAAGGCCACACTCTGAGAGGCACTCTGCTGGGTCACCACCACCACCACCAGGCTATGGGAATCTAGACCCCACCTGTGCCAGCTGGAAGCCAGCATACCATCCCTTGGTAGACATGAGACAGCAAGCCTTCAGATCCTTGAGACCCAGTAGGAGGGCAGCCTGTCTGCATTCTGGAATATAGACCTACCTATGCACTACTCTGCCCTGTCATGAAAATTGTACTGCAGTGGCCAAAAGAAGTGTGGTCATCACCTGAAGCTGGCTATATTTGATGGTCTTCTGCAATAGTTTGATTAGCAAAAGAAAATGAAACACACCACTATGCTGTACAAAATAAGCCAGCTGAAAACTCTTTACTTAGTACCACCGGACACTCATCATGGTTTCCACAGTGGGCTACTTTGTGATCACAAAGACAAGGAAAATGGGCTTGGTAGATACATCACAGATTACTGGCTGCTCTTGTAGAGGACCAGGTCCAATTCCCAGCAGTGACACAGCAGGTCACAACCTTCCAAGACACCAGTTCCAAGGGATTCAAACCTATTTCTAGCTTCCAAAGACACCACATATATATTTGCTGCATAGAAACACATGCAACAATGATGTAAAATAATTAGATAATTTTTAAAAATATACAATATTTAATTATGTGAATGTTCCTTTGCATCCTAATGAGTTACATGGTGTTATTGTTATAAAATTCATCTTTACATTGAGTATGCCCAGAGCCTTATACCTTTCTATTTCCAGAGTCACTTAGAAATGCAATGGTCTCTTTTAACTTCCTATATATTTCATACAATTTACGCAAATATGAGAATTTGTGATTCTATAAAATTACAAACTGCAAAATCACCCTTTTCTTTCTTTCTGTTCCTTCTTCTGGTTTTGCATTGCATTTCTAAATTTCTCATTTTTCTGTAACAAGCCTAACATTTAAATTTGTGTGGATTTTAAACTGGTCACCAAAGAGTAAAGATATGAAAACTTTTAACAAATCTTAAAGTTAGTGTGTTATTTTTCCATTGACGTAAGGAATGTTGTGAGAGGTGTAGACACCCTGAAACCAGAACCCAGACTGCACTGTCTAAGATTACAGAAGAGGTGCACTATTGCCTGTGGAAGCCCAAATGAAATAAACACTAGAATGCATGGATAAAAAAAAGAGCCCAGCTTGGTCCTCTAAGTGAAAGGCATCATTAATCATTAGTGCATATCATTTGCTTATGTCTGTTAGACCCTGACACTAACCTCAACTAAATATCCTTAAGACCACTGAAGCAGGGCCATTTCAATACAGACACATTCCTGTGCACTTTTAAGTGTGTCTTCTTGGGGACTTTGTGTGGGTGTGAGGACATGGGCACATGTTCCTCTTTGTGCCTTCACCTCTAGTGAGAGTGGTATGGGGTTTCCTAGGTATTTGGAATCTGTAATCATATCCACAAGATGACATACTAGAAAATCAAAACTAGATGATCTGCAGGGAGCTAGTTCAGATGATGTGAAGACACTAAGAGAAAAACGTTTTTTTCCAAGAGTACATGTGGTGTAGCAAGAATGTTTAGGGAAGCTCTTCGAGATTCTCAAAACTGAGAGTCTAGATGATGTCAGACTTCCCAGGCTAATATGTGGCATGAGCATATGGACAGGACTCTGCCTCACTGTACCAGTGGAAAGGGCAAAAGAGAGCATTTGGCAGTCCTAGTCAGCCCAAGAAAACGCCTATGTGGATGTTCTCAAGCTTAAGGGCCCCTGGAAGTGACCTCACTTCCTTAACAATTCTACTGATGGAACTCAGACTCTTGGTTACCAGGTAAACAGATGCCAGCACCAGCCTCAACTGATAACAGTCTCTGGGGACACTTAGTTATTGAGGGTGTTCTCCTGTTGCCAGACTTCTGGCTGCTCTGATGACCAACAGGCTAGGATTTGTGTCCTTGGCTACCTTTGCAGAATTTGGGTATGCTCTCTTCTTCTTCAGTGCCTCTGGTCATTTTCCAACAGGGAACCCAACGTGACAGAGGGCAATATCTAGGAGGAAACCATTCTAATTTCCCTGATCCAGTTTCTCCCTGGGTCTGTGTTCCTCAGAGAACACTGAGGAACATTCTTTATGCCTGATTTTCACCTTTTTGTACAGTAATAGGGAATTTGTGTGCCTCTGAGTTTTCACATTTAAATCCTCAATTCTTCATTGGTGTTTCCTCAAAGTAAAACAGGGCTATGTAAGCCATAAATTGTTGACCAAAGCAACCCAAACTTTCCACAAGAGATCATTGATATTATTCCAACTGCCATTGACAATGAGGACAACATGTTTAGTGCTCTGATCCTGGCAGTCTACCCATAATTTGCCACTGCACGGAAGATGGTGGACCTCTTATTGCAAACATGAGTGGCTCCACACCAGTTCAGGCTCTCAAGCCTCCTGGTTTTGGTTTTAGGATGGCCCCACTCTTCTATGGGATTGTATGCTCTCCTAGGACACATAGGACTCTATACAGACAACATTGGTCCAGGGCCTGGAACTTCACAGTTATGGCCAAGAATGGGGGTAGGAGTGATGACTCTAGATTGTGTCACTCACTTACCCCTAGAGTTATCAAAGACATCCTTTCTTACGCCTTGAGCAGAGCTCTTTTCCCTTTGCATAAAAGGGTCTAGATACTATCAAGTTTTGATAAAGTTAAAGAAGGAAGATAGGTGGGATCTGGTCCACCACAAAACTCTGTGCCAATCAAGAAACCTAGGGAAGAGGAGCTTAGGATACACTCATTAAATAAAGACCTTTGAAGACCTGAGAGCAGAAGCCTATTCTCAGGCCCCCAGATTGGATGTCAGAATAATACAAAGTGACTTCAATGGTCATATCCCAATCCTGATTTCTTCATTTGTACCAGATTCATGTAGTTTCCTCTCACTCTCTTGGTGGGTTGGGGATACATGGACTTATCTGTGACTCACATATGATATGGTACAACTATGGACCTTTCCACCCTGTCTATGAGGAGGATCAGTAAAAAACAACTTGAGTGGGCTTAGGTTATAAGGGAAATAAGAGCTCAACTGTACAGTGGGATGTTTGTGGTATCTAGGTTGGAAAACCAGTCACACTTCCATTAGGACACCCACTAGAGGGATGGTACCAAAGACTTCATGTACCAGTGAACAAAACCAGAAATCTTCATTGGTCTTCCTGGTTCCATGGACCAGAGAGATTAAGGGAATCTAAAGGGCCCTAGTGGAATCCATCTGTACACACCACAGCCCAGCCCAGATTTCCCAGTCTGTCCTCCAAGGTACAGAAAGTGTCTGAAGCCCTCTCTACACAGCAAGACACTCTTGATCAGTATGGCCAGAAGCAAGTGAGCTAGGCAGCTTTTTCTCAACATAGGAATCTGCTGTGCTGGTGAAGCAAGGCCAGGCTTCTAAATCTACTTCCCTCAAAATGGTCTTCCCTGCAGTGCCATAAAAATGATTCCATCCACATGGCTGCAACATCATCTCCCAGACTTCCTGGACCATCCAAACCTAAATAACGTGAAGAGGTTCTTAGATTACATCTAAATCATTTTTCCCACCACAGAAGTCACCCTCCAAACTGAGGAGCTCCTAGGGGTCTTGGAGGAGCAGGAGTCCAAAAAGTGTGAGGAGGCCTGGGGTAGGTGCCTGTAAAGATAGGTGGTGGTTCCCTGATGGGTTATATGAGGGACTTCTCTAAATGCCCTTGCCTGAAACAAGAGCTAAGCACCAGTGAAATGTCTTCTCTTTGGGTGAAAGGTCTTGGGATTTTCTCATATGAACAGACCTTGTTGGACCAGTGAGGCTGTCCAGGAAACTCACCCCTTCCTCGGCCTTCTAGGATACTGTCCCTAATGATCCATCTCTTTCTGTCTTAGGTGATATCAAGTTTAAATCCACAACTCCAGAAGCCCGAAGGCAGTATGTGTCAGAGATGAAAGAGTCTCTGAATCTGAGACCACATTCTTTGGCAGGGCCACAGGAAGATCTGAAACCCCGAGAGAACACAAAGGTCATGGATCCAAGAGTTGGAGAATAAACAGTGCCAGAAGCTGGACCAGGACAGCTTCTGACTTTAGATCAGCCTCTGCACACATCAGCTGATACACAGACACCTCAAGATGTGGCTGAAGATGTGTCAACAGATAGGCAGATATTTCTTAGTGCTGTTGTACAGTTAGGTGGACCAGAGCCCTGTTTTCCTCTGTTGGGTGTTGACATGTAGTTAGGGAGTAAAATGACCTGAGACCTACCTAGAACCAGCTCCATGTATAAGCTCTCCTTCCTATCTTAGAGAAAATATGTACTTTAAATAGTTTAATTCTTTTTAGTGTTGTTTTCATTGTTAATAACCCTTTAGATTTACTTCATTCTTATTGCTGTGTTTACCTTTAATTTTGCCTTTCATTTGCTTTAATTTTTGACTGTTGTTAACATTGTCAATACCTACTTTAATATCATTGAATTATTTTATTACTATTTTGATTGCTGTATTTTTACTAACATTTTAGTATTGATAAGAATTTATTGTTTACTCATTTTGAATTATATGATTCAAGGGCAACACATCTATATTCCTTGGGTACTATCTACTTATGTCTAACTATAAATAGCAGTTCTGGGCCAAACATAAAGATCTTGGAAAAAAGGACCCTTTCAGGCTATTTTAGAAACAAGAAAAAGACAGACCCTAACCCTAACCCTTTTACCAAAAGAATGGCCAATCATAGTTATCTATTTAAAAGACTGTTTTTTCACAATACCCTTAAAAGAACAAGATAAACACAAATTTGCCTTTATAGTGTCTACTTATAATAATTCTCAGCCTGTAAAGAGGTACCAGTGGAGGGTCCTACATCAAGAAATGCTGACTAGCACTACAGTATGTCAATATTTTGTACAAAGTCAATAGAAAAAAATTTGCAAAAAATTCCCAAAATGCACACTATACCATTATGTGGATGACATCCTATTGGCAGTTTCAAACTCTGATATGCTAAAAAAAAGTATTTGAGAAAGTAAAAAATAATTTTGCCTGCTTTGGGATTATAAATACCCCTGAAAAAATACAAAGGGGAGATTCCATTAATTATTTGGGCTATAAAATAGACCTTCAAAAAATCAGATCCCAAAAGGTACAAGTGAGGAGAGAGATTAAAGACCTTTTCAGACTATTTTCAGAGATTACTAGGAGACATTGCCAATTTACCCACTATTGGAATTAAAAAATGATTAACTGGATAATTTGTTTAAAACCTTAAAAGGTGACAAGAACTTAAAAAGTCCAAGAGAATTGTCACCTAAAGGTGAGAGAGAATTAACTTTGTTAGAAAAGAAATTACATGATGCATACGTGGTTTGTGTGGATTTAGACCTTAATTTTACCCTGGTTATCTTGCTCTCTAAGCATTCCTCTATGGGAATTTGAATGCAAAGGGAAAATGTTATATTGGAATGGATATTTCTACCACATAAACTGAGAAAAAATTAAAGACATATGTGGAAAAGATTTCTGAATTGATCTTTAAAGGGAAATTAAGACTTTGTCAATTAAAAGGAATGGACCCAGAGAAATTTTTGTACCTTTAACTAATGAAGATATTGATGAACTATGGGTAGACAGTGAACCTTGGCAAAGTGTCTGTAGTAATTTTTGGGAGATATTATCAACAAATACCCTCAAAGCAAAATAATTGAATTTTTAAAGAAAACTTACTGGATTCTTTCTCAGGTTGAACAAGATAAACCAATTACTGGAGCCCCCACATTTTATACTGATGCAAATAAGTCATGAATAATAGATTACAAATCAGAAAATATAAGTAAAGTGGCTCAAAGCCCTTATAATTCTTTTCAAAAGTCAGAATTACATGCTATTGTGATGGTATTAATGGATTTTAAGCAAGCTCTCAACATAATCACTGACTCTCAGTATGCAGAAAGAATTGTTTTACACATTGAAATGTCTGATTTTATTAATGATGAATCAGAATTCACTTCATTATTTATTAGGCTACAAGAAATAATCAGGACTAGGGATCATCCCTTCTACATAACAGACATTCCATCCCATACAGGTCAGCCAGGTCCTTTAGTGCAAGTTAATGATGAAATTGATAAATTATCAATAGGAAATGTGCTATAGACCTTAGAGTTTCAAAAAAATCACATCAATAGTAAGAGATTAAAAAAAGATTTCTCCATCACTTGGCAACATGCCAAAGAAATAGTAAAAAGATGTCCCACCTGTTCATTCTATAACCAAACTCCACTACCAAAAGAAAGTAACCCTCAAGGTATACATAGAAATGAAATCAGGCAGATGGATGTATTTCATTTCACAAGATTTGGAAAATTAAGATGTGTACATTTTCAGGATATCAAAGGGCTACTGCTTTGAGTTTAGAAAAGGCTGATTCTGTAATCACACATTTGTGCCCCAACCCTCTGGATGTCAATGGGGATAGCCCCTATGAGAGAGAATGGAGGAAAAGGGAGATGTGAAGAAGGCAGCAGGACAAATGGGAGCCTGTTTGAGCTGCAATTTTATTCCAATTTCATACATGCTTATATAGTTCTGAAGCAGAATATGGGGAGGGGCATTCTTCAAACACCTGCAGGAAGCTAGCCAGGGGAAGCAGGATATTGGCAGGGTAAAAAGGTGACTGGTCTTGCTTCAGGGAGGGTTGCTAGATAACCTAACCATAGAATGTTCTTGTTATTCTATTCTTTAGAGCTCCCTTTATGTCACTGGGAGGGCTGGTAAGTAACCTAGCCATAGAATGTTCCTGTTCTTCTATTCCTTAGAGCTCCTTCTCTGTTATAGTTAAGCAAACCAGAACATAGATTTTACTTCAGGAGAATATCTATTTCACTCGGGGTCCTACCAGCTCAGTGGTTGGTTTCTCAGTAAGTTTCCATGGTGGCCTTTAGTCAGAGGCCTTGAGGCTCAAGCCAGGGTCTTGGTCCCTGACACATTTGCTATAAGTTATGGCCATCATGGGAATACCTGTAGAGATTAAGACAGACAATGTTCCAACCTATGTCTCTAGTAAAATGAAAAAATTTTGTGTATTATAATATAAAGCATATTACAGGAATACCACATAATCCTACAGTGCAAGTAGTCATAGAGACATCAAATCAAACTCTAAAGGAGATGCTAAATAAACAGAAAGGAGTAACAAAGACCCCTATAAATAGAGTACATAGTGCTTTATTTAGTAGCTTTGAATTTTCACAATGCTAATAAGAAAGGAACAACAGCTGCTGAAAGGCATTGGAATATAGAAAAAAAAATGGATGAGCTAAATCAGCCCTTCTATTTCAAAGATGTACTGGCCTCAGAATGGAAGCCAGGCTATGTGCTACATTGGGGAATGCGGCGAGCCCTGACCAGCAGGGAATAACACCACGACTCGAGGATCCTTCTTCAATCACAGTTTATTGAAGCGCTGCTTGGTTGAGGGAGAGCTGAAGGTGAGTGGCCCCGACCACGGATGTCGGCGTGCTTATATGCAGGTCGTAGGCGTGTCTAGCTGGCCTGACAACGAGGCTTATCGGGATTGGTCAGCTGGCGTTGCTAGGCAGACTGGCAGGCGGAAGAGTGCCAAACAGCACGGATGAGCTGATGTGGCAAACAACTTAGGGCGACGCCCTGAGAGGAAGCCGGCGCCATCTTGTAATGGCAGACAGTCGTCACAGTTCCCCCTTTTTGTTTTTAGAAAATAACAGAAAAGGACTTACTCCTGTTCAGGTCTCCACCTCATGATGCGTAGACCGATCGAAGGAGGCCTTAGCCAGCCAACACTCCTTCTCCAGTGCAATGGGTGTAAACCCTTGGAGGTGCAAAGGCAGTGAAGGACTAGTGGAGCAATAGTACAGTCCCTCTGGGTGCAATGGCATGAATGCCTCCAGGTGCAAGGGCACTGCACTATGCATCCCTGAGTACAGCTATCCAGGCTTTAGGGGAACTGCCCGCATCCAAAGCTGCCAAAGCCTTAGCAATCGCCATTTTTTCCACCTCACGCCTTCGAAATATCCGACACAGCAAAAACAGCGCCAGGACAACGCCCGCAGCAAGTGCACAACCGAACATGCCAACTCCCACCCACTCCTTAAACAGGGAAACTGCTGAGGTGATCCAAGAAGTCATTCCCTCTGCCAGGCTAAGGTCCACCCGTGTGGAATTAATGGTCACTACCGCCTGTCGGAGTTGAGCGAGAAGAGCATCAAAGTCTTGGGACCAATTGCCTGCAAGATGAAGAGATAGAGAGCGAGACAAATTTGCAGCCCTAGTATAATTATCATAGGGAACGCTGGTAATGCAAAGGGCATTAAATTTCCATTCACAGCCCAACTGGGCTAGTTGCCAGGTCATGTCCAGCTGTTCTTGGACAAGATCTATTCTTTGATTTACAATTAGTATTCCGCCTCTGAGGCGTGTATCAATGACAGCTTGTGAGTCCAGAGCTTGTGCCACTGTTTGAGAAAGACTGTTGAGGGTGGAAG
>PVIH01025488.1:5816-20693 GCA_004025045.1 Sigmodon hispidus
GAGTGTGTGTGTGTGTGAGAGTGTGTGTGTGAGTGTGTGTGTGACTGTGAGTGTGTGTGTGAGAGTGTGAGTGTGTGTGTGTGACTGTGAGTGTGTGTGTGTTTTGAGACAGGGTTTCACTGTGTAGCCCTGCCAGTCCTGGAACTCGCTTTATACACCAGGCTGGCTTCAGACTCACAGAGATCCACCTGCCTCTGCCTTCTGAGTGCTGGGATTAAAGGTGTATGCTACCACCACTTAGTTAAGTTAGAAACTTTTGACCCATGGTCCTCCATGTATCCCAACAGTCATTTATCATTTGTTCCTTGTACAAGTGGGACAGTATTGGCCATTTAAAGGTTTTGTCCTCTTGACTAGTGTCTGGGTTTAGAGCCAAAGCAGAGTAGTCTCCTAGTAAAAAACAAACAAACAGACAAAACAAACCCAAACAAGAACCAAGGTCCAAGACAGTAATCTGTGCTCTGTTTATGGGGCATGGTTGCAGGCAGGTTTTGTATCTGCCACCACACCAATCATAATCACTATCCCAATATCTGAGTTTTAATGTTTATAAAAGATGGAGGAGCCAATCCCAAAACAATATTCAGTCTCTTGTCTTTCTTCCTGGCCAGGCCTTGGCCTCTCAAATGCTTCTTCCTGTTACTTTGAACTTGTCTTTCCCAGACTGTGCAATGGGGACAGCACTTTAAACATAGTTGAGTCTATGGCCAACCACCCCAACACGCCATATCTCATCTGAAATGCTGCTGAAAGAGAGTGAAGCCCTGGACATGGTCCAGAGTCCTCGGCACGTGGCTGGCTGGGGGCAGATGCTCAGAAGTGTCAGGCTCAAGGCTTGAACTGCCAATGTTAGGCCCCTTGATTTCCGTAAACTCTGACACCCTGTCTTTCTCTCAGACCGCTGCTTGTCCTGTGGTAGGAAGAACCCCGTATCCTTCCACCCCCTCTTTGAGGGGGGGCTCTGTCAGAGTTGCCGGGTAAGTCTTCTGTCCCTTCCCCTGCCGCATCCTTCCCATCCAGGCCCCAGCACTGTCCTGCTCCAGGCCCTAGAGAGCAGCTTCCCAGCACAGCCCCACCCCCTACTCTTCCTGTTTGGGGACAGATGCTGCAGCAGAGAAGGCCCTCCCTCCATAAGGCACTCAGATCTCTGTACTGTCACTGCAGAGCATGCCAGGCCACCAGTGAGGTCCTGCCAGCTTGCTAGGCAGGCCTGGCTGAGGGCTGGCCTATGGTCTCACATGCTTCTCTCTGGTCAGGATCGCTTCCTGGAGCTCTTCTACATGTATGACGAGGACGGCTATCAGTCCTACTGCACCGTGTGCTGCGAGGGCCGTGAACTGCTTCTGTGTAGCAACACGAGCTGCTGCAGGTGAGTGCCCTTTTGTGGGGGCCAGAAAGAGGGTCTCAGAATCCCGGATGGACCCCACAGTTCCTGCAGCCTACTGTAGGCGGCCAAAAACAAACAGATAATGAGCACCCCGTGCATGTTCTGTGGAACCTGGTGCTCACCAGCATGAACCCCATTGATACACAGTGCTGGGCTCAGGTCAGACATGCCTGTGAGGTCAGCCCTGTGAGGTTTCTGTTGAAAGGGTCTCGATTTGAAGGGAGTGAACAAGCCATATTTAAGATGCTCAGGAGAGCTGGGGAACTAAGTGGTTCTGCAGGACAACTGTCTGGTAACCTTGATGCCCATTCTCTGGCTACTCTGGTACAGGTGCTTCTGTGTGGAGTGCCTGGAGGTGCTGGTGGGTACAGGGACAGCTGAGGATGCCAAGCTGCAGGAGCCCTGGAGCTGCTATATGTGCCTCCCACAGCGCTGCCACGGGATCCTCAGGCGCAGGAAGGATTGGAACATGCGCCTGCAAGACTTCTTCACTACTGACCCTGACCTCGAAGAATTTGTAAGACATACAGTTCCATGCAATTACAGTCTGTGTCCTGTGCATCTGTAAAAGCAAGAGTTAGACCTTGAATCTCAGAATGTAGGAGACAGAGGCAGGCATATCTCTGAGTTCAGCAACAGTCTAGTCTACATAGTGAGTTCCTGTCCAGTCAAGGCTATGTAGGGAGATCCTGTGTCAAAATGCCCCCCACCCCCTGCAAAGTTATAGTAACAGCCATATTAACAAAGGCTGGAATCACAGGACAGAAAGCTGAGCCATGAGCTTTGTGATGAGTTGAAGAACAGCCTGTGTTAGTGAGGTCAAGGCCAGCTGGGAACGTGCAGCAAGATTCCTTCTGTGCTATACCATTTGTACCTCACAGAGCCTGTGCCTGCCAGAGGCTGAGAGTCCTTGCTAGTCAGCATGTCTAGAAGAGAATTCTCCCTTCAGGACCTTCTGAGGAGGGAACAAGATGGAAACATGTGAGCCTGTGGGTGTTAAGGGCAGCTGCTCCCACACTGTAGGAGTTTATGTTCTGCTCTCAGAGGCCTTGGTAGTTACCAGTCAGGCTTCTTATCTGGCTACATGTGTCTGTAGGAGGTGGCTGTGCCTCCCATCTAAGGACAGAATGGCCAGCCTGTGCCTAAAACTTTCTTACCAGTTCCCATGAAAGCGTCAGGGGCAAGGAGGATGGATGGACACTCTGGGACATCACTCTCTTTGCTTATCTGGCAGGAGCCACCCAAGTTGTACCCAGCAATTCCTGCAGCCAGGAGGAGGCCCATTAGAGTCCTGTCCCTGTTTGATGGAATTGCAACAGGTGAGTGTGAGCCTTACTTAGCTGAGGATGCTCTTTTGGGGCAGGCTCAAGGTGTCTCCTCCATGACACCTGAGAACAGTTGTAGCCGGGATGTCATGTTGCCTCCTCCTGCTGCACTCTGTGGCCTTTGTGTCTTTTCACACCACTCTTCACATTTGCCCCAGAGACACATGTAGAGATCAGAGGACAGCGTCTCTCCTGTGTGGGTTACGTACTCAGGTTTCATTAGACTCGGTGTCAAGTGCCTCTCCCTGGACCCATGGCCTTTTCTAAAGTGACATGTGTCTTGTTTGACTTGTCTTCCCTCTGTTCAAGCATCTGGAAATTTCCTGGCTACACATGCAGATGTTGTGATAATGCGGCAGTGCTCCTCAGTCTTGGCTTCTTTCTAGTGTTTCCAATTTGTATGCATGTAGGAACCAGTCAACACGCCCAGAACTCTTGGGTCTGCTGTGGCTCATGCAGGGTTCTTGCTCCTTTTTTAAGAGGACATACAGCTTAGCTCCTGAATTTTAACTTTTATTCTTCAACCCTTTCTTCTGCATCCCATCCATAAATACATTTGTGGTCAATTAGATAACTGCTACCTTGCTCAATCCTGGTTCCTTTCCTCCTCCTCCTCCTTCTTTTTGTGAGATATCACATACATAACATGATGTATGCTGTGAGGTCCCCTGGAGTCTACACAGATACCCTGAATTGACAGTGATGGAGAGGCTTCGTCATCCTCCTTTGGAGGACACCTTGAGACTCTGCACTGGGCCTCTTGGCCTCATCTTTCTATTTGATCCCTCACAGGGTACTTGGTGCTCAAAGACTTGGGTATCAAAGTGGAAAAGTACGTTGCCTCCGAAGTCTGTGCAGAGTCTATCGCTGTGGGAACCATTAAGCATGAAGGCCAGATTAAATATGTGGATGACGTCAGGAACATCACAGAGGGAAATGTAAGGGTGGCCTTTTTTTCTTGGGGATCATCTTTTGCTTGTTCTTCTATACCATGGACCTTGATCTCATGGTATTCTACCTCTCTCCTTCAGGCCTAGGGTTGTGGGTAGAAGAGAACCAGAGACATTTCAGAAAATGTGACATTTAGGACTTTTAGTAGAATGTGAACATTGAAGCTCCATGGGCTGGAACTGTTGCTGACCAGCAAGTTTCTAGAGCAGAGTTTCTATAGCAACTTCTCCAGTGATCTAAGCTTTCTTTATTTTTAATTAAAAACAATTCACCATCATCATCATCATTATTAGTGCGTGCGTGAGTGTGTGTTTGTGTGTGCACATGCACATGGATGAGTGTGCCAGAACTGTGTCACATGTGTAGAGACCAGAGGCCATTCTGTGGAGTCATTTCTCTCCTCCCACATTTACATGAGTTTGGGGATCACACTCAGCATGTTAGGGTTACATGGCAGGTACCCGAACCCTTCAAATCATCTTGCCAGCCCCAGAAGCAAGTGTTCCAGTCCCTTCTTCCTTGGGCTCATCCTAGCCTTTTGTGTTTTCCCTCAGATTGATGAGTGGGGCCCATTTGACTTGGTGATTGGTGGAAGTCCATGCAATGATCTTTCCTGTGTGAATCCTGTCAGGAAAGGCCTGTTTGGTGAGCAGTCATTTGTTTGGCTCACAAAGATCCTACCACATCTAAGTGCTGGTCCATGGGGGGTGGCTGGAGAAGCTGTGAGCCAGCATCTGTTTATTCTTGTTTAGTGCCTTAGTCCCTGAGCACAGCTGTGCCCTTTGCAAATCCTCAGCCCTTCAGAAAAAGAGTCTGGTGAATGGCGTTCTGCAGCTCCCTGTATCCTTGCCTGGTCATTCCAGGGGACTAAGGGATGTGAGGACCGTGGCTTTACTGATGGGGCTTATTGGGATTCTTTTGATTGTGAGGATCTCATGTACAAAAGCTTGCACTGAAGCTTTTGTTCTTTTATGAATGTAGAGGGCACTGGCCGACTCTTCTTTGAATTTTATCGATTGTTAAATTACTCACGCCCTAAGGAGTGTGACAACCGTCCGTTCTTCTGGATGTTTGAGAATGTGGTGGCCATGGAGGTTGGTGACAAGAGGGACATCTCACGGTTCCTGGAGGTGAGTGGCCTGAACATCAAGACTACTTGGGCCGGGGAGACCTACTTAGACAGTTCCTTCCTTGTTTCCTCTTTCTTCTGAAAATGGTAGCTTTAGGAGTTATAGAGAAGTTAATTACCCATCACTTGAATTATATTAGACACTGTAGTAAGTAGGTTTTTGGATTTCAGTTTCTTTCTTTTTTTCTCTCCCTCCCTCCCTCCCTCCCTCCCTTCTTTTATTCTTTTGGTTTATCAAGCCAGAGTTTCTCTATGTAGTTCTGGCTATCCTGGAACTCAATTTGCAGACCAGGTAGGCCTCAAACTCAAAATCTTCTGCCTCTTGAGTGCTGGGATTACAGATGTGCACCATTGCACCATTACTGCCTGCCTGGTGGCGGTGGCAGCGGTTTCTTCTCCTCCTCCTCTTCCTCCTTCTTCTATTTCATGTATATGAACACCCTGTAAGCACATACATTTACATGCCAGAAAAGGCCATTGAGTCCTATTATAGGTGGTTATGGGTAACCATGTGATTGCTGGGAACTGAACTCAGGACCTCTGGAACAGCAGCCAGCGCTCTTAACGCTGAGCCATCTCTCCAGCACCATGTTTGTTTTTTTTTTTTAAAACTTTATTTATTTATTATTTATTTATCTTGGTGTTTGCCTGGAACTGGAACTACAGACAGTTGTTAGCTGCCATGTGGGTGCTGGGAATCGAACCCAGGTCCTCTGGAAGAGCAGTTAGTGCTCTTAACCGCTGAGCCATCTCTCCAACCCGTTTGTTTGTTTTTAAAGACAGAATCTCTTGCAGTCCAGGCTTTTTTTTAATTTCTGGTCTTCTTGTCTCTTCTAAAGTGCCAGAATCACAGGTGTTTACTACATTTGGACTGTACTTTAGTTTTCTTTGGAATTCTACAATTTTGGCCTCAGAGGTGATAGAATTGGCTATTTTTCAACTGTCATATGTCACCCATGGCTGGGTGTCCTGAGCCACACATTGCCCACACTGTCTTTCTACAACTGTGATTTGACTCAGCAGATTTAGATGTGAAGTACCTCTCCGTTTGAGCACATTCTGTCAGAGTGGGCAGGTCTGATCTGACTTGTCACCCATCAATCACAGCTAGAGATCAGCTGTCTTAGTCATTGTTCTATTGCTGTGAGGAGACACCATGACATAGGCAACTCCTACAAAATAAACTAATTAGGTGCTTGATTACAGTTTCTGATATGGGGGGCATGACAGCACGCAGGCAGGCATGCTCTTGGAGAAGTAGATGACAGTTCTATACCCTGATCCACAGGTAGCAGGGAAAGAGACAGCCTGGACCTGGCATGGGCTTTTGAAATCTCAAAATCCACCTCTAGCAGCATACTTCCAACAAGCACACCCCCTAATCCTTCTAGTCCTTTTAAACAGTTATACTTCCTGATGACTAAGTATTCAAATATATGAGCTTTTGGAGGCCATTCTTATATAAACTATCACATTCTACTCTTTGCCCCTCCCCGTAGGCTGTAGTCATATCATAATGCAAAAATGCATTCAGTCTAACTTCAGAAGTTCCCATAGTTTTTCAGCCTCAGTACTGCTTAAAAGTCAAAAGTTCAAAATCCCTCCTGAGACTCCTGGCAATCTCCTAACTATATCCCCTGTAAAAATCAAAATAAAAAAGCAGATCACATACTTCCAACATACAATGGCACAGAACATACGTTACCATTCCAAAAGAAGAAAGGTCAGATAGTGAGAAAATACTGGACCATAGAGAATTGGAAACCAGCAGAGCAAACTCCGAATTTTGCATTTCCACATCTGATGTCAAAGCACACTTTAGATTTTTTTATTTCGTCAATTTATTTCAGCTTTGTACATTCTTCTCTTTCTTGAGCTGATTTCACACTTGGTCTTCAGCTCTCTTTGGAAGGAATCCCATGGCTCTGGAATCTCCAACATCTTGGGATCTTCAAGACAGTTCAGGCTTCACCTTCAGGGCTCCATATAATGGCCTCCCTGAGCCTCTACAGGAACACCCCTGACAAACTCCTGGCCTCAATTGTTTTACTAAGCTGAGGAGAAAGATTCCACAACCCCTTTCTTGTATTTTTGACACTAAAGCCAGAACCATGTGAACTGCTCGGTGGGGCCAGAATTTGGGCATCAGCTTCCTGTTGTTTTCTTTACTGTTCAAGATTTTCTTTTTTAAATATTTATTTTTATTTTATGTAAATTAGTGTTTTGCCTGCATGTGTAACTGTGTAAGGGTGTCAGATCTTGGAATTACAGACAGTTGTTAGCTGCCATGTGGATGCTGGGAATCGAATTTAGGACCTCTGGAAGAATAGCCAGTGCTCCTAACCACTGAGCCATCTCTCCAGCCCCAGGATTTTCTTTAATTCCTTTTCATGAGTTGGAAACATCATTGCATTGAAGTCTTGCCTCAAGGTTATCACACCCTGTATTCCATTTAGCATCAGGGTTTTTGTTTTTAAGATTTATTTATTGATTATGTATAGTGTTCTGCCTGCAGGCCAGAAGAGGGCATCAGATCTCATTTTAGATGGTTGTGAGATACCATGTGGTAGCTGGGAATTGAACTCAGAACCTCTAAGCCATCTTCTAAGCCCTGTATGAGGATTTAAAAAAAAAAAAAAAAAAAAAAACAAACAAAACCAAAAACCAAAACTTTTTATGTCCTTCATAACAAGAATTAGCTCTACTACACTTTCTGGTGCTTCTTTTCTTCTCAACCTGTACAGTTTACATTCTCTTCATCCAGCTTGGTCTTTTTCATTATAGACCTGCACAAGAATGATTTCTGATAACCACACTACATAGTCATCCTAAAATCTCTTCTGTCAAAGCCCTTAATCCAAAACTTCTCTATTTAGCCTCAGGCAGATTTTTAGGACAAGTGCAAAAAGCAGCCACATTGTTTGCCAAAATATCAAAATATCACAAGAATGGTCTCTAGGCCACGCAGTAACACGCTTCCCCTCTAAAACTTCTTGAACTGGGCCCTTGAGCTGCTCTTCTGTCTGAACTCCCGATGTAGCATGGGTGGTTAGGGTCTCTCATAGCATGACCCAACTCCAGCTACTTTCCTCTTGGTCACTGTTCTTTTTCTGTGAACGCTCATCAGCTCTGCTCCAGCCATCCCCTTGGTGGGAACTGGTCTGTCTCCTTGCCTCCTGAATAGCTAGGAGAGCCTTGTCACCTGACAGGTCAGACCTAGGCTGACTGACACCTGAGTCTTGGGGTGTCTCAGCAGCTCCTCTTCTGTTTCTACAGTGTAACCCAGTGATGATTGATGCCATCAAGGTTTCTGCTGCTCACAGGGCTCGATACTTCTGGGGCAACCTACCTGGGATGAACCGGTAAGACCCTTGAGAGGGACCGTGACAGACAGTAAAGTCACATACAAGTCTGACTGACATTCTGGTCCCCTAGGAAGTCCTGGCTGGAGGATGTTCTGGATACTGGAGCACTGGGCAGAACTCTAAGCAGCTGCCCTGCTCCAGCAGCAGGTGGATGATTCTCAAGGTCCCACTGAGGACTGAGAACTGTGAAGCCTCCCTGTTCTTCCTGCTGTGCTAAGGCTTTCATTGCAAGTGTCGAATGTTAAAAACACCATCCCTTCTGCCCCCAAGATGTAGTGGGTCCTGAACTAGACAACTGGTGACCAACCAGGGGGCGCAGCTGATGTGTCAAACAGACACTGACACTGGTTCCCTTCACTTTTCTCAATCAGAAACACTTTTTCCACCCTTAAATTTTTTTGAGATTATAATTTAATTATAAGATTCCTCCCTCCAAGTTTTTCCTTATACTCCCCTCTGCTCTCCTTCAAATTTATGACTTTTTAAAAAATCGATTGCTATTGTATGCATGTATGTATTTGCATATACATATATATTTATAAATACAACCCATTATATTGCATGGATTCTAGTTGATATTTAATAAAAACTCAAGCCAGATATTGGGGAAAAGCTGGAATATCAGAGAGAGGAAATAGACCACAGTCAATTCTCACCCAGCCAACTTCTCAGGCCTAACAGGATAAAAGCTATCTTCAAGAGTCCTCTGCCTGGCTGGTTGCTCCTGCAGAATGCCTGAATGTCCTGGCCTATGCCTGCCTTCAATATCTTCTCTGCCCAGTTGCTTCTCTGGGTCCAGCTCTGCATCATAATCCTAGAGTTAGGATTAAAGGTGTGAGCTACTACTGTTTGTTTGTTAGACCTTGAACTCACAGAAACACAAAGATCTCTGTCTCCTGAGTGATGGGATTAAAGGCTTGAGTTAACACTTTCTGACCCTCATGGCTGTAGGTGATTCTGTTTCCTGATATTCCAGGCTGGTTTTATTAAATATATTGGCACACCATTGCATCTATATGTTCCTTGTTTCTATGTTTCAGAGATGACTGTCTGGCACTAGACAACCATTGGTGTGATCTTCCCTGGGGAAGGCCACCTTTCCCATTCTCAACTTTCCTAAATTGCTTATAGTTCTTTGTGTAGGGTTGAGGCCTCATGGACTTTTGTTCATTGGTGTTGACCTTGTTTATCTCACATTTGTGTAGTCACACCCAGTGTTTAGTCTTCAGGATTAGACACAAAGTAAGTGGCTCTGAGGAGGCCTCCTTGTATCACCCTTTGTGATTTCAGGAGCAGCTTGCTCATTAAGATGGGCAATGTGACTGTAATGACCACCCCATATATGCAAATGAGTTAAGCTGTGAAACACTATCAGAAAGGTGTGTTAGAAGCATACATTTTAGGAGTCTGAAGTCAGAGAGTCCTGGAACAGCTCAGAGATTTCTTTTAGCTATCGTAACTTTTTAAAATTCAAGCTTTCAATATTGTTCTTACTCCCAGATAGTTAATATTTATTCAGCTAACCGTCTAATCAGAAGGTACCATGCTCTTGTTTAGAATTACATGGGCTGATTTATTCAACTCCCTGCCAAGCACTATATGGTTGCCAATTCAATGGGGGACACATTGATGTCCGTGGCTCTTGTAGAGGAGACATGTTGGTGGGAGGCGTAGAGAACACCCCTATGAGTAGTTGTATATTCATGGCTGGGGAGGTGGTATTGGAAAGTACGGTGGGGAAAGGCAAATGCCTCATCCGACAGAACTAGAGGAATGGAGCCAATCCAGGCAGAAGGGAGGGCCCTGGAGAGATAGATGGTGGGTAGGCATCTCCAGACCAGCCTGGAGATTAGTGTTCTTAGGTCAAGAATGGCTTGAAAAGAAAGATGCAAGTATTTCTGGCTGGATACTACAGGCCTGATACATGTGCCACTTTGTACATGGGCATAGGACATTATAAGAGATTGACTTGAATTAATTTAAGCAATCAAGGTATACTGTGTCTGGAAGGAAACGAGAAAGAGAACAGAGATGGGAACACTAGTGAGGTGACATGAGGTGCGGGAGGAGGTGAGATGGTCAACTATTACACTGTGCCCCAGAAGGTGCCATCCAGTGTAAATAAGGATGGTGGCAGTGACCTCTGGAGTTTATAGGATGGCAAGATAGTTGAGCATCTGTTTATGCATTTGCTGTTTCCAGGCTGAGAGGATGGGCTGCTGAAACTGAGCTCTGACGGGTGACAGAGCGGGTGTATGGACTGTCAGGTGGGCTGAGGCTTGAATCATCTAATTTGTACAGATCTTTTCACTAGATAGCCCTAACTGGCCTGGGACTCTTTATACTGACCAGGCTGGCCTTGAACTCACAAAGATCCTCTTGTTTCTGCCTCCTTAGTACTGGAATTAAAGGCCTGTGCCCCCATGCTCAGTGTTTACGTGACTCATAATCTTTGAATCTATGTAACATGGAGATTTCCATGTCCTTTACTCCTGGCCCCTCACTTCATTTAGGTCCATGGAGGACATAAAAAAGAGATAAGGAGCCAGAGAGTGGGATGGTTCAGTGCATAAAGGAGCTTGCTGTACAAGCTGATGGCTTGGGTTTGATCCCCAGAACTCCCGTCCGTAATGGTGGAAGGAGAGAATTGATACAAAGCTGTCCTGTGACCTCCAAACACACATGCCCACATATGTCAGACACACACATACACATTAGTAATAAATACATTTTAAAGAGAAGAATTAGGGCTGGCATTGGACAGCTGAGAGGTGTTGTCAAGGGACATTCCTGGTGTGATTCCTCAGCCCGTCTATGGCATTCATTCTTTCTTTCTGAGGTCCCTAGCCTATAGTGTTGATGGCTCCTGCAAGCTCATGTTACAAGGACATCTCCTTCCAGCTCTTGCCTGTAGGCTTGTTTGTCTCTGCATTTGCAAAATAGGTTGCCAGAAAGTAAGGGAAAATGTTTGAATGTCCCTCCTTTTGAGGATGACATCCACTTAAAAGCCTCTTGAGATTCATTTTCAAAGTGTCGGATACTCATGTGGAGGTGACTCACCAACATCTAGACCAGCGGTTCTCAGCCTTCCTAATGCTGTGACCCTTTCCTACAGTTCCGCATGTCGCGGTGACCCCCCCCCCAATCATAAAGTTATTTTTGTCGCTACTTCATAACTGTAATCTACTACTGTTATGAATCATAATGTTGTTGTCTGTGTTTTCTGAGGGTCTAAGGTGACCCCTGTGAAAAGGCTGCCCACCCCTAAAGGAGTCGAGACCCACAGGGTGAGAACCGCTGATCTAGACTAGACCAAGCTCCTTTATCACATTTGCCGGGTCTGCACAGGTCTCATGCAGTGCTCCCATCATCTGTGGGAGCCTCACTTTGCCTGATACTAAAACCTGAAATTCAAAGAGACACTAGCTCTGGGCCCTGGGCTGTACTCTTCAGGGACGCTTGGTCTTAATCACAAAGACTTGTCAGTTTTCATCCTGTGGCTGAACATGGTCACTGGTAGAGTACACTTGGGCAAAGTGGATTCTCTCCTCTTCTGACTTGTGAGGTCTCTAGCCTAGACCTGCAGGGAAGATCTGGAGAGTAATGGGTTTTGGCTGTTCCCAGGCCTGTGATAGCTTCAAAGAATGATAAGCTCGAACTGCAGGACTGCTTGGAGTTCAGTAGGACAGCAAAGGTAAGATGCTGAGTGGTCTATGCTGCACCTTCTGGAAAACTGTGACCTTGGCTCTGTCCACGGGGCTCCTGTTCACTCCCTCAGACTCCTGGTGCTGGGCCTCTTTCCCCACAGAACTGTCTGTGTCTTCTTCAAATACAGAGTAGGAGACAAATAATCCCAGTAAGAAAATGCCACTGGGCTCAGTGGTTAATGTTGGAGGCATAGAAGTTGTGCTGTAGGTGGTCCTTTGCAGTCAGGAACAGTGGCCGATGCTGTTTGCAGTTAAGTCACAGATGCACAGCAAGGCCTCTGAGAACCTACTCCTCCACGTCTGTGAAAAGCAAAGGCCTATTGCTCAAGCTCTGGTTGGCCGTTCTGAGTCTGGATGGTTTTTACTCTTAATGATCAGTAACTGTGTCTTGGCCCCTTGTGATTCTTCATGGTCACTTTTGATTAAAATACACGTGGCTGGTCCTTCCCGGTCATCATCAGCTTGTCATTTGTGGGAAGCATCAAGAATCTCTTCAAGTCTCCTTGTCCTCTCTCTGTCTGCCTGTCCCTGGCACCTCCAAACCCATGCCTTCCATCCTCTGCCCTCTGGATGCTTCTGAGCCTGGCCCCACTCGGAAGCTCCTGTGCTCACCCCGTGATATTGTTTTGTTCTCCAGTTAAAGAAAGTACAGACAATAACCACCAAGTCGAACTCCATCAGACAGGGGAAAAACCAGCTTTTCCCTGTAGTCATGAATGGCAAGGACGATGTTCTGTGGTGTACTGAGCTCGAAAGGTGAGTGAGTATATTATTACTTTTCTATTTCTGTGATAGGACACTGGGACCAAGGACATTTTATTTATGGTTGTGAGCCTAGCCTTTAACAGCTGAGCCATCTCTCCAGCACTCAAGGACATTTTAAAACAAAAGGGTTTTTTTGTGCATACGGTTCCAGAGGAAAAGAGTCCATGACATCAGGGAAGTGCTGTGTGAGAGCAGGCATGCTGCCTCCTGGGGCGAGCTGAGAATTACATGTTAAACTGCAAGTGTGAAAGCAGGTGGGGGGGGTGGAAGAGGGGGGAGGGGGAGAGAGAGAGAGAGAGAGAGAGAGAGAGAGAGAGAGAGAGAGCGAGCTAGAAATGGTGGATAAATTTGCAAAGGTCTCCCCTGGTGACATACTTTGTATAGTAAGCCACATCTTCTAAACCTATCCAAAAAGCATTACCATCTGAGGACTGTATCCAAATGTTTGAGACTGTAGGATGTGGATCATTCTGATCACCACAGTGAACACTGCTGGACGTGGAGAGGGAATCTGTGGGGACAGAGACAGGAAGTCTCTGTGAGGCAGAGCCAACAGTGCACACAGCCTCGGTGTCTCGGTACCTCTAGGTCCCACTGGCCCTATGTCGTGGGGTCTGCATAATAATAGTTACATGCAGAACTAGCCCTTATTTTCCCACAGATATGGTGGCACTGTGGTGATGAGAAATCTCAGGCATGATGTTATGAGATAGCACCGCTTCTCTGTTTCCTGCTCTGGCCTGACATTTTCCTGTCCCAACTTTCTGGGTTCTTAGGAAAATGGGAAAACTCTCAGCATTTTTATGGGGCAGTTGATTTCTACTTGGTCACAGTCTGTCTTTAACATCTTACACTTTATTGGGCTAAGTTGTCCGTTGACATGTCAAGATCTGTCTCTTGGATTTCATGTTGTAAAAACATAGTCTGAAGACTTTTGTATTGAATATTTTCATCACAAATGCCAGTTCTGGTTTTATTTCTTCTTTAACAAACAGTTTTAATAAAAATGTAACTTTCTTTTAGGGATAAGGCAAAGTCTTACTCTGTAGCTAGCCTATTCTGTGGCCAACCTGGAACTCAGTATGTAGCCCAGGTTGGCTACTCATGGCAATCATCTTCCATCAGTCTCCTAATGCTGTGCTATAGGGAGGGACCACCTAGAAAGCCTACACAGCCTGGAAATGTATTTTCTGGGCTCCTGAGAGGGACAAGCGGGTAAAGGCACTTGTCACACACTCTAGACAACCTTAATTTAACCTGAGAAAGCTGTTTGCTGACCAAACATATAAACACATGCATATACATGAACTGAATCAACTTAAATAATTGAAAATTAGTAATTTCCCATTAGTAGAAAAACTGTAGATAACGATGCTCAGTCTACCAATGAAGAGAATCTTCTGGAAACCCTAGCATAAAGTGTTCAGAGCTGTGATTCAGAGGACTGGTACAGAAGGATGCCACAATGGAGATGTCAAAGCAAAGGAAAGTGACCCTGGGGACAGCCATTGACTCACTGGTCCTGCTTCTATAACTGAAATATAAGAATTTCTTACTTTAAAATGTTATTACATGTGGATTGGTGTTTTGCCTGTATATATGCCTGGGCTTGGATAAATGCTGTAGGCAGATTCTGAATTCTAAATTGTACCCAGCTGAACTGGGGTTGAAAATCCACTCTGTTGTTTTGGGAATGACTTTATTTATTCTTTTTTTTTTTTTTTTTTTTAAACTTTATTTATTTGCTTTGGTGTTTGCCTGGAACTGGAACTACAGACAGTTGTTAGCTGCCATGTGGGTGCTGGGAATCGAACCCGGGTCCTCTGGAAGAGCAGACAGTGCTCTTAACCGCTGAGCCATCTCTCCAGCCCCCACTTTGTTTATTCTTAAAGAAGCTGCAGGGCTGAAGAGATGGCTCAGGCAAGCATGGGGATCTGAGTTAGAGCCAAGTATGGCAGGCAGAGCAGGAGAATCCCCGGTGCTTGCTGGCTGGCTAGCCTAGTGTGGTCTGCAAATTCCAAAAGACCCTGCCTGTCTCAAGGGGGAAAATGAGGATGACTTCTGGCTACATGGACACAGACATGTGCACACATACATCTCTCCACCTCAAGAAATCACTAAACTTCTCTCATTGTGTTTTGAAGTCAAATACAAGTGTGTGGGGTGACTGTCAATCATTCATGGGTTAATTCACACTAGGCATTTAAGAATGCCGCCCCCCCCCGTGGCCCCCCCCCTCTCTTCCCCC
>PVIH01025489.1:0-20591 GCA_004025045.1 Sigmodon hispidus
TGATTTCAACCCTAAGTTTGATTATTTTCTGTCATCTACTCCTTCCAGGTGAATTTGCTTCTAATTGGTCTAAAGCCTTCAGCTCAGTTGTTAGCTCTCTTGTATGAGATTTCTCTTGGTTTTTCATATAGGCTTCTAGCACTATGAATTTTCCTCTTAACACTGCTTTCATTGTGTCCCATGAGCATGGGTATGTTGGTGATTCATTTTCTTTTTTTTTCTTTTTGGTAGAAGTATTTATTTAATTATTATTATTAACAAAGAAGTCACACTTTCTATCCTTGTATATCCTTATTCAAAGTCCCTTCCCCCTCCCACCACATCAGGTCTTTCTTCTCCACAACTCCCCATCCCCTCCCTGAGCAGGCAGCAGGCAGTCCCACTGTCCCAATATTGCTTAGTTCAGTCTCCACTCCTGGCAGATCCAGTTTTCTCCCCCCTTCCTCAAGAGTGAGTCAGGTGTTCCTCTAGGGAGAATGGGATCCAAGGAGTCAGACTAGTCTAGGGTCTTTCTGATCCCAAGTTGTTCAGTGGTTGTGGTTTGCAGCTTGGGCATGCTTGGCTTTTTTCTTGTTTGTTGGTTGGTTTAGAGTCCACTAATGAGTGAGTACATCCTCTGTTTATCTTTCTGGGTTAGTGATACCTCACTCAGGAGGATATTCTCCAAATCCATGTGGATTCATTTTCATTAAATTGTAGAAAGTCTTTGATTTCTTTCTTAATTTCTTTCCTAATCCAGAGGTGGTTCAATATACAGATGTTCACTTTTCATAAGTTTGTAGGCTTTCTGTGATTTTTGTTGTTCTTGATTCTAACTTTAGGCCATGGTGGTCTGATAGGATACAAGAGGTTATGCTCATTTTTTGTATGTATTGGTATTTGTTTTGTGACCAAATATGTGGTCAATTTTAGAGAAAGATTCATGTGATGCTGAGAAACGTGTATATTCCATTGTGTTTGAATGGAAGCTCCTATAAATACCTATTAAGTCCATTTGCATCATAACAGCAGTTAGACCCCTTATTTCTTTTATCTTTTTTATGCCACCAATGCAGTTCTTATGTAATTATTTTTTAATAATTCATACTCTGTATTTTCCATGTTTACATGGCTTACTATTAAATAAGAGTATTTATTTATTATGAATAAAGTCACATTTTCTATCCATGCCTGTCCTTATTCAAGGGCCATTCCCACTCCCACCCACTTTCTCTTCTCAACATCTCCTCATCTCCTCCCCAACAAGGGCAGGAGGTCACAAGGTCCCAATATTGCTCAGTTCAGCATCCAATCCTGGCAGTACCAGTTTACTCACTCCAGCATCTAGACAGAGACAGATGTCATTCTAGAAAGAATGGGATCCAAGGTGCCAGTCCAAGGAGTATGGGATCCCAAGCTGTTCAGTGGTTGTGGTTTGCAGCTTGGACACACTTTGCTTTTTGCTTTCTTGTTTAGAGTCCACTAATGAGTGAGTCCATGACCTGCATAACTTTCTGGGTTTGTGATACCTCACTTAGGAGAATGTTTTCCAAATTCATCCATTTGTGTGTAATTTTAGGATATCATTTTTTCTTACTGCTGAGTAGTACTCCATTGTGTAGATGAACCTCAGTTTGTTAATCCATTCTTCAGTTGCGTGTAATTTTAGGATATCATTTTTTTCTTACTGCTGAGTAGTACTCCATTGTGTAGATGAACCTCAGTTTGTTAATCCATTCTTCAGTTGAGGGGCATCTATTTTGTTTCCAGGTTCTTGCTATTACAAATAATGCTGCTATGAACATAGTTGAGCTAATGCATTTGGAGTGAGAATGGCTATACAACCAAAAGTGGTATTGCTGGATCCTTGTGGAGATGAATTCCCAGTTTTCTGAGAAACTGCCATACTGTGTTCCAGAGTGGCTGAACAAGCTTAAACTCCCACCATAAATGGAAGAGTGTTTCCCTTGCTCCACAATGTCTCCTGCAAATGCTGTCATCTGCCTCTTTTATCCTAGCGAATCTGACATGTATAAGGTGGTATCTCAAAGTTGTTTTGATTTACATTTCTCTAATGGTTAAAGATGATGAGCACTTTTTCACATGCCTTTCAGCCATTTGTAATTCTTCTGCTGAGAATACCCATTTTATATCTGAACCTCATTTGTTGATTGGGTTATTCAAGGTTTTGGGCTCTGGATTCTTTTTTTTTTTTTATCATGAATAAAGAAGTCACTTTTTCTATCCCTGTATATCCTTAAGGTCCCTTTTCTCTCCCACTGGATCAGGTCATTCTTTCTTCTCCCCATTTCCACATCCCCCAACCCCCCCGGCAGGCAATCCAAGATCCCAAGGTCCCAATATTGCTTAGTTTAGCCTCCACTCCTGGCAAATCCATTTTACTCCCTCCAACATCTAGACTGAGTCAGGAGTTCGTTCCTCTAGGGGAATTGGGACCCAAGGGGTCAGTCCAAGGTATTTTTGATCCCAAGCTATTCAGTGGTTGTGGTATGCAGCTTGGGTATGCTTTGCTTTTTGTTGTTGTTGTTGTGTAGAGTCCACTAATGCGTGAATATATCCAATGCTTATCCTTCTGAGTTTGTGATATCTTGCTCAGGAGGATATTTTCCAAATCCATCCATTTGCCTGCAAATTTTAGGATATCATTTTTCTTACTGCTGAGTAGTATTTCATTGTGTAGATGTACCACAGTTTGTTAATCCAAACTTCAGTTGTGGGACATCTATGTTGTTTCCAGGTTCTTGCTATTACAAATAATGCTCCTATAAACATAGTTGAGCTAATGCCATGGGATTGTGACTGTGCATCTTTAGGGTATACACCCAGAAGTGATATTGCTGGGTCCTTGGGGAGATTGATTCTCAGTTTTCTGAAAAACCTCCATACTGCATTCCAGAGTGGCTGAACAACCTTACACCCTCACCAACAATGGAGGAATGTTCCCCTTGTTCTGCACCCTCTCTAGCATAGGCTGTCATCTGTGTCTTTTATCTTAGCCAATCTGATAGGTATAAGGTGGTATCTCAAAGTTGTTTTGGTTTGCATTTCTCTGATGGCTTATGATGAGCACTTTTTCAACAGCCTCTCACCCGTTTGTAATTCTTCTGCTGAGAATTTCCTTTTTAGTTCTGAACTCCATTTCTTGATTGGATTATTCAAGGTTTTGGCCTCTAGATTCTTGAGTTCTTTATATATCTTAGAGATCAGTCCTCTATCACTTGTAGGTTTGGTGAAAATCTTTTCCCATTCTGTAGACTGTCGTTTTGTCCTATTGACAGTGTCGTTGGCTTTACAGAAGCTTCCCAGTTTCAGGAGGTCCCACTTATTGATTGTTGATCTAAGTGTCTGTGCCATTGGTGTTATATTTAGTAAGTGGTCCCTGCTCCAATTTATAGAAGTGTATTTCCAACTTTCTTTTCTATCAAGTTCAAAGTGGCTGGGTTTATGTTGAGGTCTTTGATCCACTTGGATCTGAGTTTTGTTAAGAGTGACAGGCTTGGATCTATTTGCATTTTTCTACACACTACCAAACAGCAATGCCAACACCATTTGTTAAATAAATCTTTTTTCCATTGAATATTTTGGGCCTCTTTGTCAAAGGTCATAGGTTTTTGGGTTAATGACCGGATCCTCAATTGTATTCCATTGATCCAAAATCTGGTTTTATGCCAGTACCCAGCTGTTTTTATTACTATACCTCTATAGTATAACTTGAAGTCAATTATGGTGATGCCTCCTGAGGGGAATATTTTTAAAATGACTCACTAAGTTTCTCATTATTGATATACTTAAGATTTTATGTGTCTTCTTTCAGATTTGGTAGTTTACACATGTTTATAAATTTGGTCATCTGCTGCAGTTTTATAATTTATACCAGTATATGTTTTCAAATAATTTAAAATTAAAGACCAGAGGACCCTAAGGGGCTAGGGAAAGCATGGGACCTCAGAACACAGATTCAATTGCCTAGAATTCATGGCACCTCACAGAGAGCCTGTAGAGGGGTCTTACCTAAGTCTTCTGCATATATGTTATGGATGAGTAGCTTGTGTAATTGGGATTCATAACAGTGAGAGTGCATTGATCAATGACTCCATTGCTTACTTCTGGGAACCTCTTACTCTTACTGGATTATCTGTGATGTGGTCAAATGTGCCTGGTATAGAGTAGTATATTATGCCATGTTTGGTTAATGTCCCTGGGAAACCTTTCCTATTCTGAGGGTTGATCTTGGAAAGAGGGGTAAGAATCTGGGGGAGAGATGATAGGGGAACTGTTGTCAAGGTATAATATATAAGAGAAGAATAAAAATTCTGCATAAAATACAGATAAAAGTGCTAGGAGGGTTGAACAGTTTGACATTTGAGCAAAGTTTTGACATTACTGAGTCTGAAATAGACTTTCTGATATATCTCTAAATAGAAAATAAAGAAATCTTTGGGACATTGCATTTATACTTACCATGTTACCAAGGGAGACGATACTTGCTATAGCTGCCCTTACCAAAATATTGTCAGATGTGAAAAAATAAAGAAGTAGAAGAAAATATGTAACTTGAATAATCATGTACAAAATTCTCAAAAATATTAAGAATTAAATAAAAATTTAAAAATTCAAAATATACCATAAATATATATATACCTTAAAATATATCATTGATGTCATTAATTTCTATGAAATAATTCATGAATTGATTTTTTAGGAAAGTAAATTACTATTAAATTGTAAAGAATAATATTCCACATTATGTAGAGACCACTATTGAAGAACAATATTAACAAATGCAAAAATCATCATATTCACCAAATTATCTCAGAGTAAAGTATACAATTTGGGAACAGAAAAAAATAGGTAATTTGGATGGAATAGACTGGTAAAGGATTATTTTAAAATGAAGTAATGAAAAATATTTAAATTATATTCATTTTCCCTCAGCATAGAGCAGTATCCACTAAACTGTGCATCATGATTCTTTCTAGTTCACCTGGTTTACTTATTTCTTCAGGAGTATTGAACCCATTTCCTACTTGTAATCTATAATTTCATGAATAAATTATCCAACTTTTTATGTTTGAATGATTCCCAGTGTTTCGGTTATTTATAATTCAGGAGTGAACAAGGAAGAAAATTTTACAAACAAGGAAGAAAATTTTATTTTCAAGATGGGATATGAAATAGTTTGGTTTCTAAAGATTTATTAACATATTTGAGCTTCAAAAATGTTCACACAATAGATATATTATCTCCATATCAAAATAAAACCACTTGTTGATTGTCAAGAGCATACTTCCAAATAATTCCTTAAATTGTAGCCATTTTTACCATAGCAGCACCACAGTTTGGCTACAGATTTACACTGGGTTCTCTTCTATCTAATCTTTCTGGTAAAGGTATGTGTGTTTTGTTCTTCCTTTCAATAATCAAGCTTTTTTGCCCTTTCTGTGTTCATTATTGTCCATTGCCTTAGACTCTGCTCTCATCTTCAAAATTTTTCGAACTTTTTAGTAATTTGGTTTATTTTTAATTTTTGACTCAAAATTTCATTGTAATGTTGCTTCACAACCTGTCATTTCTCCATGTGGAAATGGAAGTTATAAATTTTTCTCCTAAACTAACTTCTTGTTTTAATCTGGTTTAATTCAGTAGGTGTTGGTATGGAAAGTAGCAAGAGACTTAGTAGCAAGAGCAGAGAGAAGACAACAATGCAGCTGGACCTGAAGGCCAGCACTTCTGAAGAGGAGAATCTCACTGATTACTACATCATACTCAGGACCCTTGGCAAAGGGACCTTTGCTGAGGTGAAGCTGGCCTACCACCTCCATACAGAGGTGCAGGTTGCTATAAAGATCTTGGACAACATTAACAAAAATGACGACAACACCAAAAATGAAATCGTCATTGTTAAGATGCTGGACCATCCAAATATTATCCAGCTTTTCCACATCATCAGCACCAAAGCACACACCTATATGGTGATGGAACATGCTGCTCAGGGAGATCTGGTGAGCCATATTGAGAAAGTGGGCTGTCTGCAGGAGCAGCAGGCCCAGCCCATCTTCACTCAGATTGTGTGTGCAGTTCACTACTGCCATGAGAAGGGCATTGCACACAGGGACATCAAACTAGATAACATCCTGCTGGATGGCAAAGGAAACATCAAACTGTGTGACTTTGGCCTGGCCATCAGAGTCACCTCTGGCCAAAGGGCCACAGGATTCTGTGGCATACTTGAATACTGTGCTCCAGAACTATTCACTGGCACAGAATATGATGCAAAGGCAGCTGACATCTGGAGCATGGGAGTGGTTTTATATACAATGGTGACAGCGTGCTTCCCATTCAAAGCAAAGACCTATTCAGACATGAAGGAGAAGATGCTAAATCCCAAGTACTGTGTTCCATATACACTTTCAGAAGACATTGTATATCTCATTGATCAGTTGTTCACTGTGATACCTGAGCAAAGACCCAAAATATGTGACATTAGGCAGCACCCATGGTGCAAAGATGAAGAGAAATTCCTATCATCCTCAGAGGCATACTATAACAACCTAAATCCCAGCATTGTTGTAGCTATGTGGAGCATGGGCTACCATCCCAAGGATATTAGTGATTGTGTACGTGAGAAAAAGTTCAATAACATCATGGCCACGTACCGAATTTTAAATCACAAGTCAGCCCTGAACCACACTAACTATGCAGATGCTCTCACTGCCCCTTCTCAGAAGGGAGCATGTGAGCCTGTTCTGCTCACCTTCACTTGGCCTGCAGAACAACTAGTGCATGAGGAGAAGGGCTCAAGAAAGAAGTGGAGCAGAAGCCTAAGCTGGCCTGCCATATGGTGCTTCCACCAGAAGGGGAACAAGCCTCCACACACAGTCCCAAAGTGTGCTCCAAAGGTTACATATCTCCTGAGCACCCACCAAGTCCCCAGATGTGCTCCAAAGTTTACTCATGTCATGAGCAGAAGTTTGGCAGCAGATAGCATGGATTCCATGGAGCTGTCCTCAAGATGCTCATTCACTGAGCACATTTCTTCTGCACAGTATTTGTCCTGGGAGGCACCTCAGGAAGTGAACACCCCCAAGAATTGCTCATACACTCAGAGCATATCATCTGTAATGAAGTACAGGGAGGCACCTGAGGCTGTGACCACCACTGCTACGCATGGACTCCAGAGATCTTCCCTTCAGGCAACATCCAAGAAGAACTTAGAAGGTGTCACTTCTGAAGATGTAGTTGAAACATCAGCAAGCAATCTATCTCGAGGCTGGCAAAGGGTCAGGAAGAGAATTGGCAATTGGGTGAGACTACTGTGCTGCTGCTGTCCAGTCTCATAAACAAACCATGTTTCTCAGAATGAAGGAAGTAGAGAGCAGTGTATTTACACATACACACACAGCTAAATGAGGTGCCCAACTTCCACTACAGTGTTTTTTAATTCATGTATTTTCAAATATTCTTTAGAAACAACACATCACAATTATGGTTATGTATATTAACCAATCTGATTACCAAAAGAACAATCCCACGATAGCGCCACCACCACCATTAACCTGAAATGGTTGAGCTGAAGGTGGACAGCAGAGCATGAAAAGCAGATGCAGAAGAGGCAGCCAGAATGAGATGGCTCAAAAAGTAAATAATTAGAGGGAACAGAGGTTTGGAGGTGAGAAATCTCTGAAGCCAGAGAAGACTAAAGGGCAGAGCCACTAAAATAATGCCCAGAAGGATATGAGTCAAGACCACATACTATATATTTCAAAGTTCAAAAGACTATGCTCTTCATATTATATTATCTTTGGAAGTGATAAAGCATTATGACGGTTGAGACACTGGGTGGCAATTTTTCTAGTGTGATTGAGGAAGCCAATGCAGAAGCCATGCATGAAGTCCGGACAACAGTGTGTCTACTTACCCAGCATAGAAGTCCATAAGAGGAGGAGCTAAGCTATCAACCACATGGTTTACCACAGGAAACGTAAGCTATCTAAGACATGTCCCAGGGATGGCCTTCTGTAGCATTATTCTTAGAGTGGAGTCTTGTGCCAAAACCCCATAAAAAGCTGCTCTTGGATTAGAAGCCTATATGGGCCTGTCCTCATGGACATACCACAGCAGTACTAATTTGTCTGTCTTCCCTTCTAGGTCATGTCCAAAGGAGACCTGTATCACTGGGGAAGAGGTCAATTTCCTCCTCATCTCACTTCCCTGTTGTATTTGCAGCAGGCCTATATCTCTTTGTACCTCTCATCATAGAGGACACAGTCCCACTGCACACTGGTTCATTCCACCTGATGGTGAAGGGACACTTACTGAGCACTGCTTTTCAGAACCAGATTGTCTCCCGACAGAAACCTGAGAACATGCTGGAGGAGAATGGGTATCACTGTGAATGGAATGCAGGGATGTTTCTCCACTTTGGAAGGTGAGTATTGATTGCCAGTTCTGGGGCACATTGGACACATGACTTAGTCATCAGTCTTGGAACTACATTTTATTCAGATCCCACATCATGGGTCAGGCTAAGCCAGAGCCTGGTTGATCATTAAGTTGTGGCATTGAGTATGCTGTCTGCTTTGGTGTCCTACAATGAAAGCTGTCTCTGATGTTGTGTAAAATTTCCAGGAAAATCTCTACTCTCCACCATTAAAGAGGCCACTCGAAGGACTGAATACCAGGGCTCCTCTGTGAGTGTCACATGGCTGAAAGCAACATTGACACCACTAAGTTTAGTCTCATTCTATGAGAGATGTTTCTGTGATCTATTCTAGCATGAGACTGGTATACAGACAACTAAGCAAAAGGCTGCCAAAGCCAGCATTTTTTAATTCAAGAAAGTGTTTATATACCTCATGATGCAGAAGACCTAAAGTATAGTGACAGACAACAGAGGCATGGATTTAGAGCATCTTGGCATCATGGGATAACTTAAGGTAAGTAGCACATCTCTGCCCTTTGTCACTCTGTTCCCAAACCAATATGGAAGAGCAGTTTGAGAACACAAGGTGATTTCTTCTTAAAGCTGTATTTTGCCAGTGTCTGCTACTTAGTCTGTAATGGGCAGAAGAACCATGAGCATTAGTGTACTCACAGTCTTACAAGGAAATAACCTCAGAGACACTGAGGTTGTTGCTTATGTGCCCATAGCTGCTTTACATCCATAGGTGACTACTAAGGCACCTATTTTACTAAGACATTTACTTTAGTGAAGCCAGGGACCTGAAAAGTAAGACTTGAATGCTATAATGTTAGGGACCATGAAGGCATCTGGAACAATAAGCCTCCTATTGCCCTAAGCAAGCAGCACCTGGCATCTGGTGTAACTGCCTTCACAAACACTCCCCTGATAACCACAGGAGGTACTTTTAAGATCAGCACAATGGCCAAAGGAACAGCTTGACCCTCCCCAAACCTTGAGACTTTCAGCCCTTGCTTCTGCAAACTTTTTCTACTCTCTCCCTTCCCCCTGCCCCTGTGGGCATACAAACCCTGTCTTATCTTCAATAAATGAGACCTTGACGCGACTCAGACTGACTCTGTCTTTCTTTATGTGCTTGGTCTTTTTCTCTCTCACCCCCATTGGTATCTTAGGAGGTGCCTCCTCGGGCCTAGTGAATAACGGATCATGCTGGATGGGTCAAGTGGCAACTCTACGTGGGGCTCGAGGCACAGTGACCGACCGGACAGCGCTGAAGATGGGGACCCTGATCATCGAAGGGTAGAGATGGTAGAACCACATCACTCATGCAACACGGAAAGTCTTGAGGTAATTTCTGCTGTCCCATCTACCATGGGCAAGACTCTCTCAAAAGAAGTCCTATTTATACAAGAAATGAAAAGATCTCTCAGGGAGAGAGGAATAAGAGTAAAAAAGAAAGACCTTGTAAAATTTTTCTGTTATGCCGGGGTGTAATGTCCTTGGCTAATACTAAGCAGCCCAGATATCCATCACCTCGCTTGGAATAAGGTAGGAAAGAATATAAATGAGTTGTTGGCAAAAGGGGAGGAAATTCCTGAGGCCTTTTTCAGTTTCTATGGGATTATCAGAGACATTTTAAAAGAGGCAGAGAAAGGAGGAGAGAGTGCCGGATTATTAGCCTTAACAGAGGACTATCTAACTGGGTCACAATGTCTGTAATGCAAAAGTGAAAGTAAGAACCACATTGCTAACTTGCCCAACTCATGCACCCCTTCCATACTAGATGCACCAGTTCCTACGGAACACCCCTTGGCACTTCCTCTATTTCCTGAAAAAGGGGAGCCTAGACCTCCCCCCATGAATGAAGTAATGCCTAACCACAAAAGAGTCAAATATGCCGAGCCACCATGAATGAAGTAATGCCTAACCACAAAAGAGACAAAAATGCCGAGCCACCTACATCAGCAAAGATTTATAAAAATATATACCCTATTACTCATAGATTACCCTGGTGATGATTGGCTTGACCCCTCCTTTGAGGCAGACTTGGAGGAAGTAGCACGTTATGAAAAAGAAATATACAGCCCCTCTCAGATCTTTATGTCCAATAAAAGTCAGGGAACCCAGACCCTCCGCTGGTCCTTTCCCCCAACTTATGTGGACCCTTCTCTCCCATCTGCCCCTCGACAAGAAATATCAGGAGGCCCATATGCCCCTTCTGAGGTCCACAGTCTCCTCAAAACCAAAGATTCCCTCTTAAAAACAAGTGACAGACTTGAGAAGTGTTCTCCTCTTGAATAGGGAATTACAAGACCTCACTTCACAAACTCAGGACTTACAAACCGATCTTGTTGAGGAGACTTTTTTAGCCTCCAGCTCTGTCACCTCAGATAAAAATCCACAAAAACACCTTTAGCATTGAGAAGCCACACAGGTAAACCTAAAACTAAACCTAAGACGTGACCTGTCTCCCTCTCTTTCCCTATAATAACCAGGTCTGACTCCCAATATTTGAGTCAGGAAGGAGAGGGTGACTCCCAGTCCCAGGATCAAGAAAGAGAAGTGGACACTACTGAGGAGCAGGATGAATGAAGGACAGGACCAGGGCTCCTCTGATTCTGAGGAGGAGGGAGAAGAGACACGGGAAGGCCAGAGCAATTCTCAGATTATATATAAGAAACTGAAATTTAAACATGTTAAGGAACTACATTCAGAGGTCAAAAATTATGGGGTTAATGACCCTTTTACTTTATCAATATTAGAGGGACTAGGGGGAGGAGGGCACCTATTGCCTCATGAAAGGAACAAAATTGTGCAATCAGTCTTAACCAGAAGCCAATATTTAACCTGGAAGGCCAAATTTATAGACAAGGCAGAGGCTCAGGCTGCTACAAATAGAAAGAATGCTCAAATGGCCTCATGGTTTTCTGATAAGATTACAGGGAGAGGTAAATATGCTTCTGAGGAAAAACAACAGAAACTCCCTGCAGGGATATTAATCCAAACTGCTCAGGCAACCTTGGCCCCTTGGAGAGCCGTACCCACTGTGGGAGCAATGACCACCTCTCTTTCAAAGATTGTTGAAGACAATGATGAGCCATATGCCCAGTTTGTTGCTAGGCTGCTAGAGGCAGCAGAGAGAATATTGGGCAATGAAGACATGGATAACATTATAGTTAGACAATTAGCCATAGAGAATGCCAACGCAGCCTGTAAGGCCATGCTAAGGGGCAAGGCTAAAACCCTAGAACTCAATGGCATGATTAAACTTGTAATGATGTAGATTCTTTTGAACATAAAATTTCCAAATCCATTAATTTGGCCATTGGAGCAATACTGCAAACCCAAACCCAATCCCCCCTAAAGATGAAACAGACATCCAGTTCTAGAAACTGTTTTAAATGTGGACAACCTAGGCATTTTGCCAGAGAATGTCCTACCTACCGGTAGCCCGTTGACCACCCCACAGACTAATGTTTCGGGAGTTCCTTCCCCAGGATTATGCCCTAAAGGTAAGAGAGGCTGTCACTGGGCTAGAGACTGCATGTCTAAAACTGATATCAATAGTCAGCCCCTATCTGCGGTCCCGGGAAATGGGCTGCGGGCTCCAGTGAGGTGCCCTGCCAACTCACCACAACAGCAGATGGTGCTCACCACCCAAGGCCCATCGGCTGCCCAGACATCATTGATTCAGGCCTATCCCGGGCCACAGCAGGAAGTGCAGAACTGGACCTCTGTTCCCCCACCACCAGGATTATAACCCCGGAAGAAGAAACTGACATCATAGAGTCAGGGAAGTTTGGGCCTCCTCTATCAGGGATGTATTTATTATTATAGGCTGAGCATCATGCTCCTTACAAGGACTTTCAGTTCTTCCTTCAATAATAGATGTCGATTATTCAGGCAGGTTAAAGTTCTTGGTTCAAGCCTCTCAAGGCCCACTGACCATATCTGCAGGCCAGTGCATTGCACAAGCCTTCCCCCTGCCTATGATAGGACAATTCCCATACAAACATCCCAAACACGGTAGTTCTGCCCCAGAGTCAACAGATATATTTCGGGTGCATCAGTTGACAGAGTCCTGGCCCACTCTAAAGCTCTCCTTGGATGGAAAGCAGTTCTTTGGTCTCCTGGATATGGGGGCTGATGCTATTTTTATGGCCTGAAAATACTGGCCAGATTCCTGGCCTCTAGAACCTACCACCACACATTTGAAGGGCCTTGGACAAACACAAAAAACACTTTAGAGCTCCAAGTTTTTAAATTGGGTTGATTCTGAAGGAAACACTAGGATGTTTAATTCTTTCATGGTGGAGGGGCTCCCTGTTAATTTATGGGGAAGAGACCTCATGACACAGATGGGAGTCATTATGTTCAGTCCCAACAAAGCAGTAACCAAAATGATGTTAAAGTCTGGGTTCCTACCAGGTAAAGGGTTAGGGAAACATGAAGAAGGGATGAGCCAACCAATTATACCAACCACTAAACAGGATAGGAAAGGTCTTGGAGCTGACCTTTTTTCCTAAGGACCACTGCTCCCCCTGCACTCTGAGCCGACAAAATAACCTGGAGATCTGATGTCCCGGTTTGGATAGATCAGTGGGTTTGGATACACCAGTAGTCCATGCCTCAAGAGAAGGTTCAGGTTGCCTTGCAGTTAGTGCAGGAACAATTGGAACATGGACACCTTGAGCCTTCCACCTCATCCTGGAATACTCCTATATTGGTTATAAAAAATAAAAATGGAGACTGGAGGCTACTACAGGACCTAAGGGAGGTTAATAAAACTATGGTACCCATGGGAGCCTTACAACCTGGGCAGCCCTCTCCTGTAGCTATTCCCAGGAAATTTTTTAAGATGGTGATAGATATAAAAAATTGTTTCTTCTTCATCCCTCTTGATCCTATGGATTGTGAAAGATCTGCCTTTTCCATTCCTAGTGAATCACAAAGGCCCCAATCCTCACTTCCAATGGTGAGTATTGCCACAGGGAATGGCCAACTCACTCACCCTCTGCCAAAAATTTGTGGCTCAGTCTATAGATCCCATATGTAACCAATATCCTAGTACATATATTATTCATTATATGTATGACTTGTTAGAAGCTGCCAGCCAGGAAGCAGAAACACATCAGGTGGCTCAGATAATAGTTAAGGTGCTACAAGGACAAGGATTTCTTATATCTCCAGAAAAAGTACAAAATGTTACCCCTTCCTGTTTTGGGAATTTCAATTGGAACCTAATTTGATTCATGCACTTTTGTGCATGATTCAAATCAGAAGGGATAAATTAATTTGTTTAAATGATTTTCAAAATTTCTCAGAGACATAAACTGGCTGAGCCCTTATCTCAAATTGACAACAGGAGATCTAAAACCCTTGTTTAATGTTTTACAGGGAGACTTGGATCTGACTCTGTCTTTCTTTATGTACTTGGTATCTTTTCTCTCTCACCCCCCTTGGTATTTTAGGAGGTGCCTCCTCAGGCCTAGTGAATAACTGATCCCGCTGGACGAGTCACTCTAAAAGCCATGTCAGTTACTTCAAGGAAGGACAGCACAAAGAATCATTTACTCCACATCCAGGTGATTGTCTCTAAGAAGACAAATATCAGTTTAAGCTGATGTCGTGTTTATGTCTGTTTATACTAAGATTCACTTCATGTCTGATGGGGATTTTGTGAATCCCTGCTAATCAAAGAAACATTTTTCTGCCTTTAGCATTTTACCTGAGAGAAGTCAGATGGAAACCAGGTTCTCATTCATAAATATCCACCCCCCTGCACTCTCTATCTGCTGGATGGAGCAGGTGGAATCGGTACCAGCTACTTGTATCAGGGCCTTAACACACATCACCCCAAATCTTTCTACAGGTATCCACCTCACAGTGGACAAATCTGAGTCATGCTCAGATACTGTTTTGGACATAGCATATTTCATGGGACACTGCTTAAATATCACCCACTTTGCCATTAAGCTGGCCCCAATGACTTGTTGTGTAGGGTTGGAATATTCAGAGGGTCATGGTTTCCTCCAGGTCTCTCATTTGCCATGTTTTCTCCTAAGGTTCTTTTGGACATGTTCCATTTAAGAAGATTATTTTCACCAAGTATGTATCCTTTCTGCAGCAAGCAAGTGTAAGTCAGATGAAATGGAGGAAGCAGAGCACCTATGTTTATACATGATGCTGGGAAAATGCTTTTCCTTCCTTGTTCTCAGAGCATGATTCCTGAATTTAGCAGGACAGCCATGAGAAATCAATCTCTGAAGTTAGTGGTCTCTGAAGAGAGCATAATGCTGGCCTAGGAAAGATCATATTGGTACACAACGTGAAATCCCTGCCCCTTTAGTCCCTGAATTACACTAAAAGTAAACCTGCCTTATCTGACAAATCCATAGTTCTTATGCTTGGGGTATGTGGACCTCTCAACTAACTACATCATGGTTCTGTAATAGTCCTTCTCTTGTAGGTGCCTGGACATATCCTGAAACATGTCCCTGGAGAATTCCCAACCAGAGGATCTACACATTCAGCACTTGTGCTAATGGTACCAGACAGATTATCCCACATCCACTTCCTCAGGAAAACTTTCAGGCCATTTCCTAAATTCTAGAGGAGTTCAGATGCTCCACACAGTCTCAGGATGCCAGGCTCTAGAAGGCAAGGAAATGGTTTCTGTTCCAGCATCTAACCACAGATCACCACCCCCAATTCTCAGCAAGATCTGGGACAACAGGAGCAGCCTATTTTGCCAACCTCCCAGTGGATGTGTTCCTAGAACATCTCTGTCCCACTTGGATGCTGTGTGTATGTTAACAGTCTTGAAGGGTCAAGGATTTGTTCTCACAGATTTTTAAGGAAACCTGCTTGAGCAGATAAAAGAAAGTTCCTCGGCAAAGACTTGAGAAAGGAATGTGCATCTCAGTGTGGTGTTTAGACTGAATTGAGACTGAATTGACTGAGAAGAGCAATGCCCAGGGACCGTCTTTTCAAGGCCACCAAAAACATGATGATGCTGTGCTTGAAGTCATCTACTTGTAGTGTATCTGGCTTGAATCTTTAATAGAGACAATATACAAACAAAAAAATACTGAAGCACAGAAGTAGAATTCCAACAAAATTATCACTGATTGGCATTCAGAACACTTTCGGGTGTCTGTGAGAAATTTAGAGGAATGAGACTCTCAGACACCCATGTTCCTCAGCAGGCATGACTGTTGTTAAGGTGACAGACCTTTTCTTCTATAGATACAGTAACATGCTGTCTGCTGTCCAAACACCAACTGCAACAACCACCTAGACCAAAAACTAGAAAAGATGGCAGAAGTCAGAAGAGATTCCTCCAGACCCCGCACTTCTGGTTCCAGCACTTCTCAAAACCTCAGAGATCCAGAGAGTGCAACAGGGAAGGAACAGAGCTTGGACACATGGAATCCACACAAGCCCCAGCAACAGACCTACCTACATCCTGTCAGCTGATGTTGTCATTGGCACCCAGAAAAATCAAGGCAGAGAAAAGAGTCTGTCTTCAGAGGGCTGCAGGACAAGTATGGAAAAGCAAATGACAGGGAACCAACCAAAAAGCTGAACACTATCAATGTTACAAGTGATGCTGGATCCAAACACTACAATGTTTACATAACAGTTACATAACAGACCTATGTAAGTTTTGCCTCCTGAGAGAGAAGATCAGAAGCAACAGAGAGAGGATGAACTAGATACAGGACAATTTTTAAAACTATTTTTAAACATTTCCCCCACCCTTTTTTCCTTTCAATCAATCCCAGCTTCCCCACTCACACACCACCATCCATTTGTCAGAAAGGGTAAGGTCTCCCTTGGGATGTCAACACAGTCGGATATGTCAAGTTGAGACAGGACCAAGCATCCCCCTCTCCTACACAGGAATTCTTAATACACCAGTCAAGAAATGCACAAGCTGTAATGTTTACCATACCATAGGACATCTAGTAGAAACCTGATTGTGTCATACTCAGAGACAACAAATCCCTGTTCTAAGCCAAGATGGTAGTTAGGCAACAAGTAGTTCATTGCTAGGCAACATGAAGGGAGACAGGCAGATGTGTTCTGCTCATCACTAGCATACACCATGCAACCCCAAGATTACTGGATGAAGATGGGGGATAGAAGCATAATGATTACTTTCCAAAGACGGGGATACACTTCCAGCTCTCTATATTAGTTTTGCTCTTGAATTCCAAATACCTCAGCCTAGTAGGAAAAAGTTGAGCATAGGAAATATATAGGACTTACTAGAGCAGGAGTCCAGAAAGTCTAAAGTTGCACATTCCCCATCCCTTCTTATCATACTCTGCTAGGTGTCATCCAATGCAGAAACAACATACATATTCTGCCCTTTAATGGCTACACAGCATCACCTGTAATAAACATGTCATATACCCCTAGGATTCAGGATCTGATGGACACCTGCAGTTCACAAATCACATACACATTTGGATATTAGGCCATACCTTATACTTCTCTTTAACTCTCACACACTCAAATCAAAGTCCCCTTAAAGTATTAGGTACCAGTTTATAAAATCCCTTCCCCACAACTCACATAACAGTAGGAGTCAATACCTTATGAGTATGTCCCCTCCCAGGTGCTGCACTCAGAAGCCTTGCTCGTAATTGCTAATGCTTGGTATTGCCTGCCCTGATACCTCCCCAATGCATTGGGTAGTATTAGAACCAGTCTGATACCATCTCACCAATAGCCTTATATAATTTCCTCCATGTGAGGCCTTGCTGGACAACAACATTGAAATCATACATATAATGTGTATCAAATCCTATTAGACCAACCTCCCACACTCCACCTACAGAGCCACTTCTCAGTTTATACTGGACACAAAATCTACCTCATTGTCACTCAGTGACCACTGCTATTCTATAAGATGTTGGATGATTCCATGCTTTTCTACAGCCTTGCAGGTCCTGTTGGGTGGAAGGTTGTCAGGAGAATGTACAAAAATATCTAGTGCCTATTTGTGTATATGAAGTGAGTTAAGGGTGGGAGATGACTAGTAGAGCTTGAAAGCTAGCATTGTACACATGCCAGTGGTCCCAGGATGGGTGTTCATCACGAATGAAACCTGGAAGTTTATATGTGGTGGTATTTGGATATCTCCAATAAAGATTGACAAAATGGAAGTGGGTGTTGAAGAACAGTGGTGTCTAGCATGGACAGATACATAACATTCTGTGTGAAATGGAGTAGAGTTGTTCATCTGGGCCTGATTTCCAGCACTGTGTCAAGCAGCATGATGGGACCTGTGATAACTAGCATTTTGTTGGGGAGAGGAGTGATCTATCAGGACACACAAAGCAGTTACATGGGGGACATAGGAAGGCAGGTGAGTTCCAGTATCCCCTGAAGTAGCTGCTGTATTTAGGATGTTGGCCATGGGAAAAGCTGAGGGCTTTGCATGATATGTGGCTGCTGTTAGTGCATGTGGGGTTGTAGCAGCCATGGAGGTTCACAAAGTAGGCCTGAAAATTTGCAGTGAATATGGGTGATATCAATGAACTGATATTTACAATTTTAGAATAGAGGTCAAGAGTCTGATTTGTGATCAGCATACTCTAAAATTATTGTATGATTTGTATTAAAATCGAAGGTGGATAGCGTCTGGAGAAGCTTGACATGTTGAACAATATGTGGCTGTGGCTGAGGAGGCCAGGATGGCGTGATGGATAGTATGAGCATGACTGTGAGTGTGTATTCTGCAAGACCAGGGATCTGTGGTCAGTAGTTACACCACAGGAAGGACTATCGATCAGGGACCAATATCTAGAAGTGTGAGTGTGTAGGTGGTGTGCAAAGGTGTTTTCAATGGTCTGAACTGTTCCTTTTATCTGCAGTGTCAGAGGGAATATGGAGTTTAACTGGGCATGGTGAACAGCAGTGTATAGTGTATCTGACGGGGTAAGTATAGTGTGTATTGTGTGGTGTGTTGAGGGCACATAGACACATGGTAGTCTATGTAGGCCCCTATACCAATATCTATGTGTCAGATCAAACTTAGTAACACCTCCTCTAAACAAAGCTCCACAAACACACGTAGGGATAGGTGTCACATTAATCTAGGTAGACCTTTGCCACAGGCAATACCACACAACCACACAGGGATGGTGTTAGGTCATGCTAGATGTTCACACCCTGACAACCAGAACCATGAAAACACACACAGAGCACACATTCAGAGATGCACACACATACAAATGTTTATGTGTCAGGTTCTGACTTTTCTCCCTCACAGCCAAAGACTCAGGCAAACATATATGGATAGGGATCACAGTCTACTAGTTATAACCTCCTCTTCAGCAAAATCCACAGGGCCTGCTTAGTTTAAATTTATGAATAGCCAAATTGCACTTACATACACACACACACATACACACACATACATGCACATTCAAATGGAGAGAGAAGATGTATAATATATCTTGTATATGTATATATCTGTAGGGAAAAGACACTAGCAGAACACCTACAACCCAACACACACAACCATACACATAGGTACAGAAGTCAGTTTGTATTAGGTATTTATAATATCTAATATATACTTATCTTACAGCTAAATCCTCACAGGCAAGCCTATGTTTAAGGACCTGTTAGGCATTCCTCTCCTAAGACAGTCCATACACATAGGAATAGGTGTCATTTACTAATAGGTACCTCATCCCCCAATACAAAAGTTCAGCTCACAAACATGAGTAGTTGCTCAGTACTGGTAGGTACCAGTACCCACAGAAAAAAAGTTCAGTACATACACACACACACACACACACACACACACACACACACACACACACACACACATACACACACCTAGGCCCTACAACCAAAGCATCCCAATACATACATGGATATGGAACTGGGTCTATATGTTAATTCCTTCCTCTATTTAAAACTCCCCAAATGGGAATTCTTGCATGGTCCGCTAGTTACAATCTCCCCAAACACTCCTTTCCTCCCTTCACAACCAGATGTCAATTCGTACTAGGCATCCTCTTCTATAACCAATGTCCCACACAGGAATCTAGACGCAGGTCCTTATAGGTGTCCCCTCTCTGTAGCCAATCTCTCTCATACACAAACATTGCTGTATCTGGATCTACCACATAATATCTCCCACACATAGAAGACCCACAAACATATACAGAGTTAGGTTTCACCTCCCATTAAAACCCACATCTCCTAAGCAAGAGAACAACTTACACATACACACAAGGTATCAAGTCATCTAGGTATCTCTTCCCCTTTCTGTTCCTCCATATTTTATATTCACATCCAAAGAATGGGAGCTAAGAACAGAAAATGTAAAGAATGTGCAGCATTTCTCTTTCTGGATCTAGGCATATTTACCTAATGTAAACTTTTCCTAATACATACAATTACCTACGAAGATGGCTCACTATCAGACATGGTTAATGTGCTGAACAGTCAACTCTAGTCTTGTGAGGTTACAATTGGTGACCAGTTTAAGGACCATTTTCTTTTGTTGGGGATCCTAGGCCACTATAAGCAAATCTATCCCTTCAAGTTGTTCCAAAGCTGTATAAGTAAACTGAACAAGCCATAAAGTACAAGCTTTGTTCCATGGTTTCAGCCTTAGCTCCTGATTGAGTTCTTGCCTCAACTTGTCTGCATGACAGACTTAGATCAGGTCATGGAGACTAGGTGTCATGTCTTCCTAAAGATCCACTGCCATACAGTGAAGTCCCATGCAGAAGGCTAGGTGTCATATCCTGCTATGAACCCTGTCACCTACAGGTAAACACCACTGACACTTCTCTTCTTATTTATATAAGGCAAGTGTCAGGTTCTGACCTGTATCTCTGACCTTACAACAAAATTTCCATATACGCAAACATGGTTAGGATTGAGGATCTGCTAGATACACCTTCACACATAGCAAAACACCAGGTTCACACAATCAAACAGACAAACGTACATAGAAATTCATGCATGTACACATACACATATACAAGCACAAACAATCATGCACAAAAGCCTTTACAAACACTTACCAAGCTGTGAGGTCCTACTACATTTTCCTTAGCCCTGTGGATGTAGCTTTGGATTTAGGGAAGGGTTACCTAATAGAACCTGGCAACTACTGGTGTGCTGTAGAAGA
>PVIH01025490.1:0-11743 GCA_004025045.1 Sigmodon hispidus
AAGGTCTCTTCCCCCTCCCACCACATCTGGTCATTTTTCTTCTCTGCAACTCCCCATCCCCTCCCTGGGCAGGGAGCAGACAGTCCTATGGTCCCACTGACCCAATAATGCTTGGATCAGTCTTCACTCCTGGCCAAATCCAGTTTTGTCCCCCCTCCCTCAAGAGTGAGTCAGGTGTTCCTATAGTTGGACTGGGGTTAACTATAATTCTTATAACTATTTTGCTATATATAATTTTACTAGGTTAAAATTAAAACCTTTCTTTGATTAGACAGAAAAGGAGAAGTGATGTGAGATGTCTTTCTCTATGCTGTGAATGTCATTGGTAAATAAAGAACTTGTTTCTACCTATGGCAGAGCATCTTAGATAAAGGCAGAAAATCCAGCCACTCAAAATGCAAGATATAAAAGAATAGATAAGCCACAGTCTAGGCAAGACAAATTAATAAAAAAAAAAAAAAGATAAAATAAGATGTAAGAGCCAGCTACCAATATGCCTGAGCCATAAGTCAAACAACATACAATTAATATAAGCATCTGAGTCATTTTGAGTGGCCATGGGCAGCAGGGCTGTGGGTCCAAACCGGGAGGCGAGGCCTAGACAAAACCCAACAACACACATCCCCGGGGCCATTTGCTGCCCATCAGGACCTGTCTGTCCATGAAAACAGCCATGAGCACAGTGTGCAGCAGAAATGAGGTGACTCTGACACTCAGACAGAGAACAGAGTCCCCAACCCAGCCCTGGGGACAAGTTACAAGGCTTTGTCCCCAGGGTCCCTGAGGTGTCTGTGGAGCCCAGTGCAGCTCTCACTGCGACCCAGCAGAGCTCACGGGGTGTGGATCTTCCTGTCTCCAGCCCTTGAGTGGCAGATGATGCTGTCTCTGAGGAAGGTCAGTCCTAGATCACTAGGGGCGACACTGTAACTTGTGGGAGAGCATGGGCTCTGGATGTTAATTCCCAGTAGTCTAAGGTCACAGGAATCCTTCTCCTTAAAGGGAACACGGACTTAACTTGTCTAAATTTGCAAATTATCGGGTCCCCTGGCACCTATGGAGACTGACACACAGGATAATACAAGAGGAAGAAGAAACAGTATCACCCCAGTGAGGAAGAAAAACAAACTAAAAGGAAAAATAGTTCCTTCAAAAAATAAAATAAGAAAAAAAAGAAAGAAAAGAGAAAGAAAGAAAGAAAGAAAGAAAAGGCAGAATTTAGTATTAGTTTAAGGATGCTAAGGTGCTTATGTGACCACTGTAAGACTAGAAAGAATCTGGGATGGTTAGGGATGCAAACCTCACACAGAAATCTGGGAGAATGAATTCTTTGGAAAGCTCTATGAACCAGGTGAACTAGCCTAAAGTAGGGGCGTCCACGTCTCCCACTAGTAAAGGAGACTTCTGGTCCTGACATGTAAGGCTGACACACTCAGATGTCAGGACTCAGTGTCCACAGACACTGGGTGTGGGCAGAGAATCCGCCTGGAAGAGGCCATGGCCGACAGGGCTGCAGACTGAAGGAGCCTCTGTTGGTTATGTGGGATCTTCTCTCCCTCCCTCCTGAGACAGATCTGGAACTGTGCAGGGAGAAGGCTGAGCCCTGGAGAGCAGTGCAGTCCCTGTGATGCTGGACCAGGGTACCCAGGGACACTGTGACCCTGAGAGACAGGCCTGAGCCCTGGAGAGCAGTGCAGTCCCTGTGATGCTGGACCAGGGGACCAAGGGACACTGTGACCCTCAGAGACAGAGCCTGAGCCCTGGAGAGCAGTGCAGTCCCTGTGATGCTAGACCAGGGGACCCAGGGACAATGTGTCCCTCAGAGACGGGGCCTGAGCCCAGCTGAGCGGTTTCCTCTTGCTCAGGACGGACCCAGCCCAGGGCAGAGGGAGGAGATGCCCTGCACCTGTGCGCATCAGCGCGTCCTTCCCGTTCTCCAGGTATCTGCGGAGCCACTGCACGCACGTGCCCTCCAGGTAGGCCCTCTGTCCCTCTGCAGCACCTTCCCGTTCCCACTTGCGCTGGGTGATCTGCGCCGCCGTGTCCGCTGCCGACCACGTCCTCAGGTCGTCGTTCAGGGCGATGTAATCGCGGCCCTCGTAGGCGAACTGTTCATACCCCCGGAGGAGGCTCCCGTCGGGTCCCACCTCACAGCCGTGCATCAGCTGGAAGGTGTGAGAGCCTGCGGGTTGCGGGGGATCCCGCGGTCAGCCCCGCCCACATGCCCCGCCCCGGGGTCTCCGGTCCCCGCCCACCCGCCGACTCCTCTAAACAGAAAGTGAAACTCGGTCAGGTCCCCGCGCTCCTCCCGAACCTCGGACCCAGGACCCGGGGCGACTCCGGTCAGTGCGCAGGGACGCGGAAGGTCGTGAGCTCCGACCCGCGGTCACTCACCGCCCTCGCTCTGGTTGTAGTAGCCGAGCGCGGTCCTTAGGTACCTTCGGAAACTTAGCTCATTCCCCTTAGCGATCTGAGTGCTCTCCTCCCAATACTCGGGTCCCTCCTTCTCCATCCACGGCGCCCGCGGCTCATATCTCGGAGTCTCCGCGTCGCTGTCGAAGCGCACGAACTGCGTGTCGTCCACGTAGCCGACTTCCATGTACCGGGGCTCCCTGAGGCCGGGCCGGGACACGATGGTCTGGAAATACCGCAGCGAGTGCGAGCCTGGGGGCGGCGCGCGGTGAGACCCCGACCCTCCTCCCGGGACCCCGGGCAGGTGCGCGGGCCGGGAGGGGAGCAGGGCGCGGGGCTCGGGACGCGGGTGGAGAAGGGGCGGGATGGTGGCTGGGTGATGCGGGGACGCGGCTTCCCCGGGGCCACCCCCGCCCTCCCCGCAGAGGCCGTTTCCCTCCCGACCCCGCACTCACCCGCGCGGGTCTGGGTCAGGGCCAGGGCGGCCGCCAGCAGCAGGAGCAGCGTGCGCGGAGCCATCGCCCCCATCTCGGATCTGGGAGTCTGAGTTCCGGGTCTGCGTGGACTTTATACCCGGTGACCGCGGCAATGCAGGTTGGTTCTCCGGGATCGCGCTACCCAATGGGGGTGAGAACCGCCAACTTGTAATCAGTGTCAGGAGTAGTAGAAGGATCCGACACAGATTAGGAGCTGGAGAGGTGAAACTGGGGACATGGGGAATCACTAGCCCTGAGCGTCCCCACCCCAGAGCTCACCCTGGGGACTAAGACCTTGCTGGACCCTGTGCCTAGGGACAGACCGCTGTTTGTCATGATGTCTCTTGAGCTGCCTAAGGCTGAGTGTCTCCTTAGGTTAGTCAGGAAAAATATAGGAAGTTTCCAGGTAAAATACAAACAGCACTTAAACCGAAAGGCTCAAGGAAATAGATGCTGTGGGCGTTCTGGTGAGTGTCCAGGGCTGCTGTGGACGCCTGCATCAGGAGGTGCCTGGAGTTGCTAAAGCTCTGGTCCACACACACTTTGACACTGGGTCCTATATGACTGTGCAGGAATCCTCAACCTCTGCTTTCACTTTCTACTTCAGTTATGTGTGGCTGAGATTAAAAGGTGTAAGTCCAAATCAACAAAATTTATAAAATTGATTTTTCTCCACACTACTGAACAAGCTGCAACCTCAAATCCTCAGTGTGAACCCTGCCATGAGAGTCTCCCCCTCTCCAGGGTCCACACTACACAGACCTGAGCATCTCAGAAAGCAACTCAGCTGTCAGATGCAGTTTCCCCAATCTGTGACATTCATCTTCCTGTTCTCCATCAGTTCATAAAGTGTGAGTGAAAGTCAAAGAGAGGGAGGGTCACAGAGTGTGTGACTTCTACATTATCATCTATATCTTGCTTTATATATAGTTACAGTTCCTCTGTTAACATGATTTATTCACTAAAGCAACTGGACCATGGAAGTGAGTGGACACAGGAATGTGGAGTGTAGACAGGGTTCAGTGCTGTGCAGTATTCGCTCTCCACGGTGTCTCTTCCCTATGGAGAAGGGGTCTACTGTGCTGTGACAATGATTCAGGTCACACATACAATCTCAGGACTGTGGAATGAAGATCTGTGAGAAATACAACCACTTGGAGCTACAGATGATCATCTGGGAAGAAACACCAAGAGTTTGAGTGTCAGCACAAGGCTGTAAAGACATGATCCTGAGTGAAGAGGTAAAAATTTTAGATTTGTGTTTTAAGTTGTATTACTTTTTTAAGCACTGAAACATTTGTCTAGTGTTTAACAAAGATGTGCTTGATTAAATGTAATTCTTCTATGGTCAAGAGCTGAGTCAGCAATTAGCTGACAGGAAGCGGAAAGGAGGAGCCAGCCTGAGAAGGGTTTTGAAGGGGTGCAAGGAGAAGCACAGGGTCTTTTGGAGGACTGGAACAAGGAGAGGTGGGTGACTGTCCTCTGTGAGGAGCAGAGTCCCACCATAACCTCTTCATCTTGAGTTCTTCAGAGGGACAGAGATTTAGTTAAGTTCTGTTGTAGCTTTGAAAGAGTCCTTGCCTGTGGAACAGAATTCCCTCAGTCTGTGGCTTTTGCAGCCTAAAGGCTACTGCTAGTAGCAGAGTTTCAATCGCTGATTCAGACAGTCATGGCTTAAAAGTCAGCAAAAAAAATTTAAAAAAAAATTGGCAACCAACAGTTGGGTAGTAGAACCATATTGAAAGAGGGTTGAGCCAGCTGGCTCTGCTGCATTTGCGCTCTGGGGCTCTCCAATGCTGGCTTTGCTACCTAGCCTCCTTGCTTGCACTCTGCTGCCTCTTGTCAGAAGTCAACTAGATTAGTAAGAGACGTGGAAAATTATTTAGGAGAGTAAGAGAGAATTAAATAATATTGAAAAGAAATTAAGAATGTTAAGAATAGGAAACCTAACAATGCAGGGTACTGGGGCTCTTTATACTGCTACCTTAGAAGGCTTGAACTTAGAATCAGAATACGGGAAGATTAACAATTTCACTATCACTGATGTAATACCAATAATACTTACTATCAGTATGGTAATTAATATCTTATAAATAATAGCCTTGGTGGTTATTTGTGCTAAACATGGCAAATGGATAATAGGATGGAGGTTTTGGAAAGATATGCCAATGAAAAGAAACAAAAATGCTCAGACACAGACAGAGGAATTTGGATTAGTATTTGCCAGATCATTGTGCTGTGAAAATGGAGGTGAATGGCCTAAGGATGTAAGCACATCACCTTCAATAGATCAGGTTGCTATTCAACAACCACTACCAAATAATATGCATTCCCAAAGGTATGAAGAAGTCAATTGGAGTCTTGTAGATATAGACTTAAAGAGATTTAAGGAAGCAGTAGTTTCATGTGTATTTACCCTTTGCAAATCAGATACTAAACTCACAGGTAACTAGAACAGAATTATTCCACAAGACTGGAAGGATTTAGTTTTAGTAGTATTAAAAGGCGGTCCTTGGTGTGAAATTATGTTCTGGTACATTGTAAATATTCATTTCTCATACTGGTTTAATAAAATGCTGATTGGCCAGAAAGCAGACAGGAAGTGTAGGTGGGGCAACCAGACTAAGAAATCTCTTGAAACAGGAAGGACTGAGCAGAGATGCTGTGAGCTGCCATGGAGAGCAAGATTAAAAAGTACAGGTATGCCACGGGCAATGTGGCAAAACATAAATTAGTAGTAATGGGTTAAGATGAAAGAGCTAGCTAACAATGTGTCTGAGCCATAGGCCACCAGTATGCAATTAGTATAAGCCTTGGCATAATTATTTGGGGCTAAGTGGCAGCAGGGCTGGGAGTGAATCAACCTTGAGGCTGGGTCATACACTTATTACTAAAAGTCCTCAATTACAGTGAGAAACTCGGTGGAGAGAGGAAGCCAGAGGCCTGAAACAATGAGGTAGGGCTAGAGGTTGTGATATTTCTCAAGACAAGATTCTTGGTGAGGGTAAATATGTTAATTTGGAAAGATAGTGTATGTTTCATGATAACACCCTGGTTACATGGTTTATATCAGCTTTGGATGCTTGGGACAGGATTCAAGAATAAGAAAAGAGGACTGAATTATTTACTAAAATTAAACAAGACTCAAAAGTTTCACTGAACTTTTACACAGACTAACATCAGCTGTAAATGTCTGATTCAGGCATTAGAAAGCATTACTTGAATCCTTGGCTTTTGAAAATACTAATGCTGAATATAAAAGTGTGATTAGGCCTTTAAGAGCAATATCAGTACTCATAGGAAAATGGATCAGAAATACAGTTGGTATTTGTCCTCATACTTCTAATGATGATACTTGGGTAGGAGTACTGCTTTCTAAAAATACAAAGAAAAATTAAAATTTTAGGTGTTTAAATTGTGGTAGACTAGGTCATCTGAAAAAGAAGTGTAGGCAAATTGCTCCTAGAAACAATGTTTATTATAGAAATAATTCTAACAGGAGGTTTCAGCCTTTTGGAGTGTGCAGAAGGTGTGGTAAAGGCCAGCATTAGACTAATGAATACCTATCAGCAAGGGACAGAAAGGCAACCCTTTGCCATCAGGAAGTGCCCAGCAGAGACTCTGACAAGCCCCAGTGTAAATTGCCAGCATTGGGGAAAACTCTCCCCAAAATGATTAAATAATATAGCACCTGTTGTAAAAATCATTGGGCTGTGGATGCCAGAATAGCTTTAGAAGATAAAAATTTTAGGAGAAATCATAAAGCCAATATTTTGTTAAATATTTACAAATGATCATAAACCAAATTTACAAATAAATGGCATAGAACTTGAAGGTTTTGTAGACACAAGTGCTGATGTAATAATAATTGCACCAAAATCATGGCATCCATGTTGGCATCTAGGGGAAGTAAATGTTCAGCTTTTCAGAATTAATAGTTTGTTTCGAGTAAAACAAAATGTGAGATGGGTTGAATGTATAGGGAAAGAAGTACAAATAGGAAAATTGAAACCATATGTGACTAACATAATAGTGAACTTATGGGGTTGTGATTTATTGCAAGAACAGAAAACACAGATTAACATTCCCCAATCTCAGAAACAAACTAATGCTTATGAGAAACATATCAGAAGATACTATGAAGGACAATCACATTCCAGCTGTACCTAAGCAGGGCCCAAAAGCTGTAGGTATTCCAAAGGTACTGACAGACCTACCTTTGAAAATGTTTGACTGACCTCTTTCAGGTCTTGATGCTAAGATGACCAAAAAAAAAAAAAGAAGAAGAAGAAACAATGGTCATTCCAAAAAGGGCCGTGGCCATGTGCAGCCAATTTGCTGATGAACTGCGCTCAGTGTGTGCCCAAGGACAAGGCCATAAAGAAGTTCGTCATCCAGAATATTGTAGAGGTCACTGCTGTCAGGGACATATCTGAAGCAAGTGTCTTGGATGTTTATGTGCTTCCCAAACTCTATGTCAAGCTTCATTATTGTGTGAGCTGTGCTATTCATAGCAATGTCATCAGGAATCAGTCTTGTGAAGCCCACAAGGACCAAACACACCCGCCACGATTTAGACCTGCTGGTGCTGCACCATGACCTCCACCAAAGCCCATGTAAAGTAATGGCTACATAAAGACAGAAAGAAAAAACACCTTGGAAAAATAAAATGGGGATTATACTTTAAAAACAATGTTTGACTGGCAAACATGTCTGGGTGGGACAATGGCCTTTGACATCAGAAAAAGTACAGGCCTTAGAGCAGCTTGTAAAGGAGCAGTTAAATCTCAACATAATGAAGAATCAACAAATCCTCGGAATTCTCTTATATTTGTTATCAAAACGAAATCTGGAAAATGGAGAGTGTTAACAGATCTAAGAGCCATAAATAAAGTAATTCAGCCAATAGGCTCTTTACAGTGTGGAATTCCCTTACCTTCTATAGATTACTAAGGAATGGCCTATTATGGTGACTGATTTAAAAGACTGCATTTTAACTACCTGTATAACACAAGATGGAGAAAAGTTTGCCTTCACAGTGCCTACTTATAATAAGTCTCAGCCTGTTAAGAGATATCAATGGGAGGTTCTCCCACAAGGGATGTTGAACCATGTCAATATTTGTATGCCAACCACTGGATATGATTCATGTACAGTTTTCTTAATCTATGATTTACTGTTATATGGATGATACCTTATTAGCTGAATCAAATGTACATACTTTAGAAAAAGATGTTTAAAGAAGTAAAGAAAATGTTGCCTTCCTAGGGATTACAAATTGCTTCTGAAAAATTACATAGAGAAGATTCTATTAATTACTTCAGATATAAAATATGTTTATAAAGAATTCAACCCCAAAAGGTAAAAATCAGAAGAAATCAATTGGAGACTCTTAATGACTTTCAAAAATTGCTGGGAGACATTACCTATTTACAACCCAATATTGGAGTAACAACTCAAGAACTGAATAATTTGATTCAAACCTTAGAAGGTGACAAGGACTTAAACAGTCTGAGACAATTATCAGCTGAATCTGAGAGAGAATGGTTTTGATGGAAAACAAATCACAGGATGCAAATGTGAATCATTTGGATCCAGAGTTGATTGTCTTCTGGTTATTTTACCCTCTAAGCATTCTCCCACAGAATTTTAATGCAGAGGGAAGATACTATTATAAAGTGAATATTTTACCACACAAACAGAGTAAAACTTAAAAGACATCTGTGGAAAAGTTTTCTGAGTTGAGTCTAAAAGGGCTTCATCAATTGACAAGAGTGGTCCCAGCAGAAATTATAGTACCTTTTAGTAATGCTAAAATTGCTTCACTATGGGCAGAAAATGTAAATTAGCAAGGGCCTTGCAGTAATTTTTTGGGAGATATAAGTACAAATATCAAAAAAGTAAGAAATTTCAGTTTATAAAAGAGACTAATTGGATTCTCCCTCATATAGTAACAGACACCCCAATTTCTGGAGCCCCTACATTTTATACTGATGCAAATAGATCAGAAAAGGCAGAAGATAAGTCAGGAAAAATAAGTAAAGTGGTTCAAAGTTTGTCGTGCCCTACCTCGCCAGCAAGGAAGAACGCGACTCAGGATTCTTCTCTCCAGCCGTTTTATTCAGGACCTTTGTACAATCTTCTGATTTTTCTCTCTGGGGGGAAACCCGCTCTTGGCTAAATATCCTCTGGGCCTCCAACCCCAGTAAGCCACGTGGACATCGCCCATAGGTCCTAGGACGCAGAAGCAAGCCACCATCCTTGCCTACAGCCAAATAAGGAGTTGTTTACTCCCGAGAGCACTAGCCCTCGGGAGGGCTGAAGGCAGAAACCGGCGCCATCTTTAGGGTGCGGTACAATGCAGCTCCCTACAGTTCCCCCTTCTTTATTAAAAAAGGCAGAAGCAGAGGTCTAGTCACTGAAGTGCAAAAGGAACAAGTACAAGTATCGCTCCGGGTGACATCCACCCAGACAATCCCTGACCCGTCCGACACCCTTTTCACAGAGGCAGGCAGTTGGATGTCAACCTGCGTGCAACCAGACATACTCCTCATGAGTTCCCATAAGCCAGAGTACTCATGTGCAGTGCTAAGCCTTGCATCCTGCAAAACATTCTTAAGGCTTCTCCTTTAGGGATGCCAAACAAGCTTAGGGGGACTGATCGACTCCAATGGCTGAAAAATGCTTGGACAATCGTGACTGCATCGCGAAACTGAAGGAACCTAACATGACAAATGCACCACAGGCAAACTAGGAATATCAGCACCATCAGGCTCGCCAGAGCTCCCATTCCCACCCACTCTTTCTGGTGATCCATAGTGGCGGGGAACCAGGACACCAGTCCTTCTGCCAGGTCCTCATCCATTCTGGTAGAATTCATGATGACCATGATCACTCTCAGCTGGGTCATCAAGTTTTCGAATTCACCAATCCAATTTCCTTTCCCGATTGAATCTTCCTGGTCAGACGCTCCAGTACCCAAACTGGATCATTTCTATCCTGGGGGAAAACACAAACAGACCCTCTCGCCCATGTCAAAACAGGATCCGGGCCACACCAGTGGCCTGTGAGGATGTCTTTCCATTTCACCAGTCCTTTCTGCATAGTGCCTGGATTGGTGTGCCGGTCTGCTGCTGCAGCCCCATGGGCATCCAAATTTAGAAAATTAAGAGTAAAGAGAGCTAGGGAAAGTCTTTCCTTTGGGGTGCGGCCATGGCCTATTCCCCCTTTCTGTTTAATAAGGCACTCCTTGAGTGTGCAGTGAGCTCTTTCCACTATGCCTTGCCCTTGGGGGTTTTAAGGCAGGCCAGGGATCAATTGCACTCCCATCTGTGCACAGAAGGTTGTAAATTGACGTCCAGTATATCCTGGGCCATTATCAGTCTTAAGCTGAATTGGTTTTCCCCAGGCTGCCCATGCCTCAAGGCAGTGAGCGATAACATTACACCCTTTCTCTCCATTTAGGGCGGTGGCATAGATAATACCAGAACAGTTGTCAATTGACACGTGCACATATTTGAGGTAGCCAAATTCAGAAAAATGTGTCACATCCATTTGCCAAACTTTAAGAGGAAGCAAACCCCAGGGGTTAATTCCCAATGACGGGGAATGCTGAAACTCCACACAATGTGAACAGTCCAGAACTATTTGCCTGGCCGCTTGCCTAGAAAGCTGAAATTTACTTTGAAAGTTCTGGCATTAACATGGTATAACTGATGAAATTCTGTGGCTTCTATAATGAGGGTGGCAGTAAATACCCATTCTTGCCGGGTGGCGGCATCCACTAGGGCATTGCCTTTGCTCAGAGGCCCAGGTAAGCCAGTGTGGGCTCTAATATGTTGGGGAAAAAACTTCTTAGAGTGGTTCCTAATAAGATCCTGTAACTGAGAGAATAAACCTACAACGGAACTGAAAGACCTTATAGGACCCGCCACCTCAAGAATTTTCAAGGCATTAACAACATAAACTGAATCAGAAATCAAATTAAATGCACAAGAAAAGGTTTTAAAAAACCTCTAATACTATTTGCAGTTCTGTTATTTGAGGGGTTCCTGGAGCAAATTGGCATTGGACCGGTGATTGGCCTTGGGCCATGTATGCCCCTACTCCGGTCTTAGAGCCGTCTGTAAACACATTAATTGCACCAGGAATAGGTTCTGTAGCTGTCACCTTTGGAAAAACAACATGATGCTTCTTAAAGAAAGTCATTAATGGGTGTTGTGGATAGTGGTTGTCTAATTCACCAGAGAAGGAGCATCGGAGTATAGCCCAGTCATCAATGGTGGCACACAGCACAGAAATTTGTGCTGCAGTGAAAGGCACCACAATGCTCTCTGGGAGCAGACCAAAAAACTGTAAAGCCTGTTGAAGACCCTGCTGGGCTAACTCAGCAACAGCTGTGGGATAATGCTCAATACTCTTATTTGGGGAGACCTTGGGGTGTATCCATAGCATAGGTCCTTATTGCCACAGCACCCCTGTGGGTTGTCTAAAAGTGGGCAATATACATAGCAACAACTTCTGATCCTCTTGTACTTGCATCAAGCATGCCTGTCTTAACCTATCTTCCACCAACTCTAGTGCTTGATGCGCTTCTTTAGTAAAATGCCTAGGGAAATCTAGGGCAGGATCACCTTTAAGAATGTCATATAGGGGTTTTAATTCATAATTTGCCAAATTTAGAAATCCCCTAACCCAATTTATATCCCCTAATAATTTTTGATAATTGTTCAAAGTCTTTAAATTGTCCTTTCTTATCTCTATCTTCTGGGGTTGAACTACTCGAGGAGCAATCCTTGCTCCCAAATAATCAACAATCTGAGTCAATTGTACATTTTCAGGGGCAATAAAGAGCCCTT
>PVIH01025491.1:0-20589 GCA_004025045.1 Sigmodon hispidus
CATGGTGTCCCAGATTTCCTGAACATTTTGAGATATGGCTTTTTTAGTTTTACTATTTTCTTTGACTGATATATCTATTTGAGCTACTGAGTCTTCCACTTCAGAGATTCTATCTTCCATCTCTTGAACTCTGTTTGTTATGCTTGTATCTGTGGTTCCAGCTTTTTTCTTCAGGTTTTCTATTTCCATCTTTGCCTCAGAAAGATGAACAAAGGAAAATATAGGTGTAGCAATCTTATTTGTATGTCTACCCTTGATAAGCCATGCTTATCATTCTTATCCTCTATATAGTTATTGTTAACTCTTCCACATTTTAAATTCTTTTTACTGTGTTTTTTTTTAATAAATACAAAATAAAGGAAAAAAATGCCAATGGATATCTACTAATTTACTATTCTTAAATTATATAAAATATAATTTCTAATCAACAGATTATTGATGGGCCGGTCTGATTGCATGTTCATATTAAAAATCTTGTTACAAGGTCAAAAAAAAAAAAAAAGAAGCTATAGGGGTGTACTGTATTGAGTACCTGAAAATTATTCAATAGAAACTTCTGGAAAAAAATTAAAAACATGAAGACAATGGTCACTTTCAAAAACATACTTCACTCAAAGGGTCTCAAGAAAGAACAGTTGTAAAAGTAACACAATCCATGGGATATTTGTGCAGTGAACACACTGCTTTTCTTAAGCATCCAAAAGAGACACAGTTCTCTCTAGTCACACTCCAGACTTAATCCATTCCTTGCAGAGAATGTCAACCTGGCTTGCCTAATCTTTTATGTCCCTAACCTAGATTCAACAATGTTAGTGCAATAGGTAAGAACTAACCACTTTCATCTACTAAATGAATCTCTGGCTTGAATCAGAATCTAGAGTATTGGAAGCTATTGAAGGAGATGTACCATTTTGAATTAAACAAGGCACTCAAAGATTGCCAAGAAAATGGCCTCAGTGTGGAAACAAGTAAAATTGATTGCTAGAAAATAAAGTGTTTCTTTTAATGGCTTATTTTGTGAGCATAGCTTTGTAACAATGGTGCCACATTTTTGTTTCCAACCCCTGCTTCCAAAGTAGACTCTGGATGGTGTTCATCTTTATACTAACACGGCCTGTCTGGTACTTGTATTGTGAGGATATGATAGATGTTTAATGAATAAGTTAATTAATGGTTCAGTGAACTGCTGGAGGATGGCTCCTAGATGTCTGTTGGCAGAGAAAGAATACAAACTGTAGAGTCAGAGACATTTGAGCACACTTTCCAGACCACACAGGCAGCAGTTGATTCTCAGCCTCTCTGTACCATGGCATAGCAACTGTAAAAGGGGGTCCTTGTGAGCGACAATGCCAACTTCACAAAATTCTGTGATGAAAGAATGAGAGAATACATATAAAATAACCTACAATTCCATTAATACATACTGCCTGATTTCCCTGACACTTTGTAAATGCTATAATTATACTTTAGCAACCAAAGAAATCTTTACCAAGCAAACTAAATTTCAGATCTCCAAACAATATAGCCCTGAATTTTGTAATCCTGAAATAATAGAGCCCAGCCAAATTCACTGTCTCCTTTAAGTGGGAACACACAAAAAGAATGATTGGCTGGGTATGGAGGTGTAGTCCTGGTCACTCAGGAGGCATGAGCACTAGGACTGTGAGTTTAGCTGCAAATTCAGTAAAAGTCCAGCCTGTATGACCCAGTGAGACCATGGTGGCTGGTCTTGGTGGTCAACTTGACTATATCAGGAATCATCCAAAACCCAAGTAGATGCATACATCTGTGAAAGAAATGTGGTATTTGGATGGAAAAAGTCACCTTAAATTTGGGGCACACTTTCTGATGACACCCCACATAAAGCAACAAGAATAAAAATTTTGCTTTGTGCCTACTTGCCCTCACTTTCCCTAGCAAATTCATCTATTTTGCTACTGATGCATTTTTTTAATTTTACATACTTAATTTATTGACAGTTTTATGCCCAAACCAACATATTTTCTTTTACCTGGTATAATCTCATTTTTTTTCTTTTTTATTTATTCATTTTTTGTTTTGAATGAAGTCATTTTTTTATCCATGTATATCCTTCTTCAAAATCCCTTCCCCCTCCCGCCCATTCCAGCCACTCTCACTTCTCCACATCACTCCACATCCAGCAAGGGCAGGAGGTCCCAAGGTCCCCATGTGACTTAGGTCAGCATCCACTCCTGGCAGATCTTCTTACCTCACCACAACACCAACTGGTTCAGGTATTGACTCTGGAGGGAGTGGGATCCAACATGCTGGTCCAAAAGGTTTCAGCTCCCGAGCTGTTCAGTGTTTATGGTTTGCAGCTTGGATATGCTTTGCTTTTTGCTATTTTGTTTAGAGTCCACTAATGAGTAAGTACATCCCCTGCTTATCTTTCTGGGTTTATGAGACCTAGTTCAGAAGGATATTCTCCAAATCCATCTATTTGTCTGCTAATTCTAGAATATCATTTTTCCTACTACTGAGTAGTAGTACTATATTGTGTAAATGTATCACAGTTTGTTAATCTATTCTTCAGTTGAGGGGCATCTATGTTGTTTCTAGGTTCTTGCTATTTCAAATAATGCTGCTATGAACATAGTTGAGTTAATGCCTTTGGAGTGCCAATGTGCATCTTTAGGGTATACATCAAGTAGGGGTATTACAGGTTCCTTAGGGAGAAATATTTCCAGTTTTCTGAGAAACTGCCATACTGCATTCCAGAGTGACTGAACAAGCTTACACTCCCACCAACAATGGAGGAGTGTTCCCCTTGATTCACAATCTCTCCAGCATAAGCTATCATCTGTGTCTTTTCTCTTAGCTAATCTGACATGTGTAAGGTGGTATCTCAAAGTTGTTTTGATTTGCATTTCTCCATTGGCTAAAGATGTAGAGCACTTTTTCAAGTGCCTTTCAGCCATTTGTAATTCTCTGCTGAGAATTCCCTTTTTAGTTCTCAACCTCACTTTTTGATTGAGTTATTCAAGGTTTTGGGTTCTAGTTTCTTGATTTCTCTATATATTTTAGAGATCAGTCATCTATCAATTGTAGGGTTGGTGAAAATCTTTTCCCATTATGTAGGCTGTCATTTTGTCCTATTGACAGTGTTCTTGGCTTTACAAAAGCGTCTCAGTTTCAGGAGGCCCCACTTATTGATCGTTGTTCTTAGTGTCTATGCCACTGGTGTGATATTTAGAAAGCGGTCACATGTGCCAAAGCCTTGGAGGGTATTTTCCACTTTCTTTTCTATCAAGTTCAGTGTGGCTGGGTTTATGTCGTGGTCTTTGATCCCTTGGATTTGAGTTTTGTGCAGGATGATAGGCTTGGATCTATTTGGGTTTTCATGCACACTATCATGCAGCTATGCCAACACCATTTGTTAAAGATACTATCTTTTTTCTATGAACATTTTGGGCCTCTTAGTCAAAGATCAGGTGATCATAGGTTTTCAGGTTAATGCTCGGATCCTCAATTGGATTCCATTGATCCAAAAGTCTGTTCTTATGCCAGTACCAGGCTGTTTTTAATACTGTAGCTCTATAGTATAACTTGAAGTCAGGGACGGTGATGCCTCCTGAGGTTCTTTTGTTGAGCAAAATTGTTTTGGCAATCCCGGCTTTCCTGTTGTTCCAAATGAAGTTGAGTATTGTTCTTTCAAGGTCTGTAAAATATTATGTTGGGATTTTGATGGAAAGTTTATTGTATCTGTAAATTGCTTTTGGTAGAATTGCCATTTTTGCTATGTTGATCCTACCTATCCAGGAACATGGGAAAGTTTTTCGTTTTTTGATATTCTCTACAATTTCTTTCTTCAGTGATTTAAAGATTTTGTCAAATAGATCTGTTACTTCTATGGTTATAGTTACTCCAAGTTATTTAATGATATTTGCAGCTATTATAAAGGTTGATGTTTCCCTTACTTCTTTTTCAGCCCTTTTATCTTTAGTGTATAGGAGGGCTACTGATTTCTTTGAGTTAATCTTGTATCCTGTTACCTTGCTGGAGGTGTTCATCAGCTGTAGGAGTTACCTGGTAGAATTTTGTGGGTCACTTATGTATACAATCATTTTCTGAATGTTCTGTGTTATGGCTTTTTTGGTTTTAGTGTTTTCTTTGACTGATGTATCTTTTTCTGCTACTGAGTCTTCCATTCCAGAGATTCTTTCTTCTATCTGTTCGATTCTGTTGGTTATACTTGTATCTGTAGTTCCAACTCTTTCTTCAGATTTTCTGTGTTCGTTTTGCCTCATTTTGAGCCTTTTTTATTGCTTCTATTTCAGTTTTTAGTTTGTGGAATGTTTCATTTTTTTTTTTTTTTTTTGGTTTACCTTTTCTTGGTTTTCTTTCAAGGATTTGTTCATCCCTTCCCATTTTTGTTAGTATTTTCTTCTATTTCTTTAAGGAAATTTTTCGTATCCTCTTTGAAGGCTTCAATAATCTTCATAAAGATGTTTTTGCTTTTGTTTCCCTCTGTTTCCTCTCCATTGCTCTGTTCAGGTCTTATAGCTGTAGAACCACCAGTTTCTTCTGGTGTTGCCTTGTTGTTCTTTATAATGTAATATGTATTTTTGCACTGTCATCTGCCCATGGCTTTAGTGTTTCATGATTAGTCAGCTCCTAGTCAGAGTCTCGTACTGCAGCAAGAGGGCCTGTGTGTTTCCTGTCTCCTCTGAGCAAGGGGTCTGCTCTATCTCTGACTGTGCTCTGGACAGGAGTCTGAATTTCAAAGGCTTCAGTCTGTCTCTGATGACACAGCTCACCCTGGAGGCATGGCCCAGCTATGCAGTTCCCTTCTTTTAGGGGTCACTGGAGGAGTCCTCACAGCTAAAGCCTGGCTAATGTCTGCTAGAGAATGTCTGAGATTAGACCCTAGATATTGACCCCGGTCCTGGAGAGGCACTCTCTGGATGGGTGGTGCAGGTGCTGGAATCTGCTCACCTCTAATTCTGCCCTGGACGGGAGTCTGAATTTCAAAGGTCTCCACTATTTAACAGATATTAAAACTACTTCATCAGGATTTCAAAAGATCAAATAATAGCAGCTCTGTAGAATGCCTCTGGAACACCACACTGGATTAGGATTGCTGAAACATCCAATCTCATGGACTGAACAGGCCAGTTTCTCGACCTTGTTAGTCAGAGACAGTCACTGTGGGGCTATCCAAACCAAAGCCTGTAAGTGGCTCTAGTAAGTTATGAGTGTGTGTGTGTGCATGTGTGTATGTGCATATGTATACATGCGTATTATGTATATATAATTTATAAATCATATATCTAAATATATTTATATAATTATATGTAATAAAACATTTTAATATAGCATATTTCCTCTATACATTATATATTTATATAATTATATAATGATATTATATATTTATATAATTATATAATGATATTATATTTATATAAATAGTATATTTATATTCTATGAGTTCTGTTTTCCTACATAACACAGACTAAAAAGATACTGTCTCAAAATAAACAATAAAAAGAAGGCAGAGAGTATAGTTCAATGGTAAAGTGCTCACTTAGGATGTGCAGAACTCTAATTCCACTACTGCCTTCATCTGAAAACAAAGGTTAACTAGGAGTAGGTATCTGTCTGTATAGAGTTTGTTGCATTAACACCTGTGTTCAATCCTCAGAATGCAGGGGAAAGTCAAGATGGTGGCACATGTTTGCAGTCCATCACTGAGGGGCAGAAAGGTGGTTTTGATGAGGATCTCTGGGTTCAGTGTCTAGATACCAGCCCAGAACATAAGTCACAGGCCCTAGTGGATGAACTTGTCTCAAAAACTATGGTAGACAACACCTAAGATAAACTTAATTTCTGTCCAAGCACTTATACAACGATGCACACTCACACTACATATATATATATATATATAATTTTTAAGAAATAAATTAAAACATAAAAAAGAATAATCAAAATAAGTAAAAGATGATATCAATGAGTATGGCTTTGCTGTGGGTTTGATTATTGATTATTATAGTAAATATTCATTTTAAATTTAAAACTAATAACTTTGTCCCAGTAATTTGTGAAAACTTGGATTCTGAGGTAGTTAATGACAGCAGGAGATACATCAAGAAAGCATAGTTCATGAAATAGCTAGAAATTCATTGTGAAAGCCTGAAATTACTGAAAGAAATGAAAATCAAATATGTGCAGAAGTGTAGGAGTAATTCTCTATTTTCATCATTTCAGAAGATGAAAACCTGGTGTGGGTCTAATTCCCAATGAGACCTTTCACAATGCAAATGTCATGTTGAAAAATTTGGCAGTTGCTTTAAAGAAAGGTAAGTTGCCCAGATCTCCAGAAAATATTTTGACATTTCGGTGACCCTTCCATTCAGAATTGTAGCCCCAATTAAGCTGGGGCTTTCATCCTGTTTACTACACTGGCCCTGGCAATGAAGGCTGGCAAGCCCAGAGCTGTTCTTCCTCTGAGGACAGGGCTAAGTACTCTGCAAGAAGGAACAGGGACTCTCAGCCGCCTCCCAAGACAAAAGGACTATGACACCTGCTCATGAGGCTTACAGCCTCCCACAACAAAATCTTTTCTTTTTCTTTTCTTTTCTTTCTTTGAACTTGGATGAAACCCAACACAGAGGTTCTCTCTGGCTATCAGTACACATGCAAGGGCTGAATACAGCGAAGTGCTGGTCCTTTGCCACTGACTTACTTGCAAACTCAAATAACACTCTTCATCCCTTTAGAACTCTGCTTTTCTTGGTGAGGAACCAAAGTTAATGATGTCCAGGGTCTCTTCTACCTTCAGTATTTTGTGTTTTGTGCATCTGTTGTTTGGAGTTAAGGAAGCAGAAAGGAGAGTGATTTCTGATGTGGAGCCAAGCATCTTCTGCTTCCAGTGAAACTTCAAGTGTGAGAAGAAAAGCAAGAGAATCTCTTCTGTGGCTTGAGTGGAGGACTCCAGTGTCAGTCAGTTACAAAGACCCCACAGGCTCCTGTGATCCAGTAACATGGATCACATTTTTTCTTTACAGACTCACTTGAAATAAGACTGAACAAAGATACTTCTACTCTCTCCTCTTTTAAGTTCATCATGATTTTTGTCTTGAGCTACCAGTGGTCACTAAGATGTCTTAAGAGAAAATGGCAATGTGGGCAAGCAATTCATGCCATCTTTCTTATAAAGTCTTCAAGTATCCAAGCAGTCCATTTATCTCTGTTTCTCTCTACAAATCTTTCTCCCACATTGTATAATCTTCTCTGGCCTCTCCCCTCTTTAGAATTTTCCTTCCCTCCTCTCTCTTCCTTTGTATCAGACTACCTCATTCTTCCCTCTACCCATTTCTCCTCCCAAACAGGCTTTCTCTAGTCTTGTCCTCTGTCCATATAGGCAAATACAGACCACCAAAGATCTCACCTTCATATTTAACAGGTCCATCCATATACAGAGAAACACTAGTCACCCTGACTCACTTACGTTCCAGTTTCCATAACAGAGAGCTTATGGTAGCAGACATCTATGCCTTGAGCAGACAATTGTGAAAGAAGCCAAAAGCTTCTTGGCCAGGTAAAAAAGATGAACGAGTCAAATCGCAAGTTTTAATCTTGTTATACTCTCTTCAGGGAGAAATCACACTTTACTACTTCATAGTTTCATCTGCCAGCATGAAATAGGTTATCAGCATATGCAAGCTCACTAAACTTTCTAATAAAAGTAGTAGCAAAAATACAATTTTAAGATATATTGCTTTATGCTGGGCAGTGGTGGTATATGCCCTTAATCTCAGCATTCAGGAGGCAGAGGTTCTTCATATTTGACGCCTGCCTGGTCTACAGTGTGAGTTCCAAGACAGTCAAGGAGAGAGAGAGAGAGAGAGAGAGAGAGAGAGAGAGAGAGAGAGAGAGAGAGAGAGAGAGAGGACAGGAGAGAATATTTTTTTTTTTTTATTGAGCTCTGTGTAGAATTGCCATTGTTACTATGTTCACCGTCCTTATCCAGGAACATGGGAGAGCTTTCCATTTTCTGATATCCTCTTCAATTCCTTTCTTCAGTGATTTAAAGTTTTTGTCAAATAGATCTGGTACTTCTTTGGTTATAGTAACATCAAGGTATTTGATGCTATTTGCAGCTATTACAAGGATGATGTTTCGCTTATTTCTTTTTCAGCTCTTCTATCTTTAGTGTATAGAAGGGCTACTGATTTCTTTGAGTTCATCTTGTATCCTGCTACATTGCTGAAGGTGTTTATCAGCTGTAGTAGTTCCTTAGAAGAATTTTGTGGGTCACTTATGTATACAATCATATCATCTGCAAATAGAGATAGCTTCACTTCTTCTTTTCCAATTTGTATCCCCTTAATCTCCTTTTGTTCTCTATTGCTTTAGCTAAAACTTCAAGAACTATATTGAATAGATAAGGGGAGACAAGACATCCTTGTCTAGTTCCTGATTTTAGTGGGATTGCTTTGAGTTTTCCTCCATTAAGTTTGATGATGGCTGTCAGCTTCTTGTAAATCACCTTTATTAAATTTTAATATATTTCCTGTATTCATGATCTCTCCAGGACTTTTATCATGAACAAGTGTTTGATTTTGTCAAAGGCTTTTTCAGCATCTAAGGATATGACCATGTATGTCTTTCCTTCAGTTTGTTTACATGATGGATGACATTTACGGTTTTCCATATGTTGAACCAATCCTGCATTTCTGGGATGACCTACTTGATCATGGTGGATGATATTTTTTATATGCTGTTGTATATGGTTTGCCAGAATTTTGTTGAGAAGTTTAGCATCAATATTCATGAGGAAAATTGGTATGTAATTCTCCTTCTTTGTTGCATCTTTGAGTGGCTTGAGTATTAGTGGAATTGTGGCCTCATAGAAAGCATTTGGCAATATTCCTTCAATTTCTACTGTGTGAAACATTTTGAGGAGTAATGGTAATAGCTCATCTTTGTCTTTTTTCCTTTTTATCATTATTATTATTATTATGAACAAAGAAGTCACACTTTCTAACCTTGTATATCCTTATTCAAGGTCCCTAACCCCTCCCACCACATCAGGTCATTCTTTCTTCTCCACAAATCCCCATCCCATCCCTGGGCAGGCTGCAGGCAGTCCCATGGTCCCACTGTCCCAATATTGCTTAGTTCAGTCTCCACTCCTGGCAGATGGTGTTTTCAGAGTTTTCTCCCCACTCCCTCAAGAGTGAGTCCAGTGTTCCTCTAGGGAGAGTGGGATCCAAGGTGTCACTCCAGGGTGTTTCTGATCCCAAGCTATTCAGAGGTTGTGGTTTGCAGCTTGGGCATGCTTTGCTTTTTTCTTGATTGTTTGTTCGTTTAGAGTCCACTAATGAGTGAGTACATCCCCTACTTGTCTTTCTGAGTTTGTGATACCTCACTCAGAAGGATATTCTCCAAATCGATCCATTGGTCTGCAAATTTTAGGGTATCATTTTTTTCTGACTGCTGAGTAGTACTCCATTGTGTAGATGTACCACAGTTTGTTAATCCATTCTTCAGCTGAGGGACATCTAGGTTGTTTCCAGGTTCTTGCTGTTACAAATAACGCTGCTATAAACATAATTGAGCTAATGCCTTTGGAGTATGACTGTGCATCTTTAGGACATACACCCAGAAGTGGTATTGCTGGGTCATTGGGGAGATTGATTCTCAGTTTTCTGAGAAACTGCCATACTGCATTCCAAAGTGGCTAAACCACCTTACATTCCCACCAGCAATGGAGGAGTGTTCCCCTTTCTCTGCATCCCCTCCAACATAGGCTGTCCTCTGTGTCTTTTATCTTAGCCAATCTAACAGATGTCAGATGGTATCTCAAAGTTGTTTTGATTTGCATTTCTCTGATGGCTATAGATGATGAGCACTTTTTCAGGTGCCTTTCAGCCATTCGTAATTCTTCTGCTTAGAATTCCCTTTTCAGATCTGAAGCCCATTTTTTTTGATTGGGTTATTTAAAGTTTTGGGCTCTAGATTCTTGAGTTCTTTATATATCTTAGAGATCAGTCCTCTATCACTTGTAGGGTTGGTGAAAATCTTTTCCCATTCTGTAGGCTGTCATTTTGTCCTATTGACAGTGTCCTTGGCTTTACAGAAGCTTCTTAGCTTCAGGAGATCCCACTTACTGATTGTTGTTCTTAGTGTCTGTGTCACTGGTGTTATATTTAGGAAGTGGTCCCCTGTGCCAATTCGTAGAAGTGTATTTCTCACTTTCTTTTCTATCAAGTTTAAAGTGGCTGGGTTTATGTCGAGGTCTTTGATCCACTTGGATTTGAGTTTTGTACAGGGTGACAGGCTCGGATCTATTTGCATTTTTCTACACACTTCCATCCAGCTATGCCAACACCATTTGTTAAATATACTATCTTTTTTCCATTGAATGTTTTAGGCCTCTTTGTCAAAGATTAGGTGTTCATAGGTTTTTGGGTTAATGTCTGGATCCTCAATTCTATTCCATTGATCCACAAGTCTGTTTTTATGCCAGTACCAAGCTGTTTTTATTACTGTAGCTCTATAGTATAACTTGAAGTCAGAGATGGTGATACCTCCTGAGGTTCTTTTGTTGAGTAAAATTGTTTTGGCAATCCTGGCTTTCCTGTTATTCCAAATGAAATTGAGTATTGTTCTTTCAAGGTCCAAATAATTTTGTGTTGATATTTTAATGGGCAGTGCATTGAATCTGTAGATTGCCTTTGGTAGAATTGCCATTTTTACTATGTTTATCCTACCAATCCAGGAACATGGGAGAGCTTTCCATTTTCTGATATCCTCTTCAATTTCTTTCTTCAGTGATTTAAAATTTTTGTCAAATAGGTCTGTTACTTCTTTGGTTATAGTTACTCCAAGGTATTTAATACTACTAGAAACTGAAGAAATATTGCCAAATTCCTTCTATCAGATCACAATTACCCTAATACCCAAGTCACTCAAAGACACAACAAAGAAGGAGAATTGTAGACCAATTTCCCTCATGAATATTGATGCTGAAATTCTCAACAAAATTTTAGCAAACAATATACAACAATGTATAAAAAATATCATCTACCATGAACAAGTAGGCTTCATTCCAGAAATGCAAGGCTAGTTTAACATACGAAAAACAATAAATGTTATCCATCATATAAACAAATTAAAGGAACAAAACCACATGATCATATCCTTAGATGCTGAAAAAGCCTTTGACAAAATCCAACACTCCTTTATGATTAAAGCCCTGGAGAGATCAGGAATAAAGGGAGAATACCTAAATATAATAAAAGCGATTTATAAGAAGCCGACAGCCAGTATCAAACTTAATGGAGAAAAACTCAAAGCAATCCCACTAAAGTCAGGAACTAGACAAGGATGTCCTCTCTCCCCTTATCTATTCAATATAGTTCTCGAAGTTTTAGCTAAAGCAATAAGAAAACAAAAGGAGATTAAGGGGATACAAATTGGAAAAGAAGAAGTGAAGCTATCTCTATTTGCAGATGATATGATTGTATACATAAGTGACCCACAAAATTCTTCTAAGGAACTGCTACGGCTAATAAACAATGTAGCAGGATACAAGATTAAGATTAACTCAAAAAAATCAGTAGCCCTTCTATACACTAAAGATAGAAGAGCTGAAAAAGAAATAAGGGAAACATTACCCTTCATTATAGCAGCAAATAGTATTAAATAGCTCATCTTTTAATGTCTGGTAGAACTCTACACTGAAATCATCTGGACCTGGGCTTTTTTTACTTGGGAGGCTTTTAATGACAGCTTCAGTTTCCTTTAGGGTTATAGTTCTGTTTAAACATTTAATCTCATCTTCATTTAATTTTGGTAAATCATATCTGTCCAGAAGGTTGTCCATTCTTCTAGGTTTTCCATTTTTATGGAGTATAGATTTTGAAAGTATGACTTGATAATTCTCTGGATTTCCTGGGAGTCTGTTGTTATGTCCTCCTTTCATTTCTGATTTTGTTGTTTCGGATACTCTCTCTCTCTGCTTTTTAGTTAGTTTGGCTAAGGGCTTATCTATCTTCTTGACTTGCTCAAAGAACCAACTCTTTGATTCATTGATTCTTTCTAATGTTCTTTTTGTTTCAATTGTATTGATTTCAGCTCTAAGTTTGATTATTTCCTGCTGTCTACTCCTTCTAGGTGAGTTTGCTTCTAATTGTTCAAAGGCTTTCAGCTGTACTGATAGTTCTCTGATGTGCGATTTCTCTAGGTTTTCATATAGGCATCTAGTGCTATGAATTTTCCTCTCAAAATTGCTTTCATTGTGTCCCACAAGTTTGCGTACCTTGTGGATTCATTTTTGTTACATTCTAGGAAGTCTTTGATTTCTTTCTTAATTTCTTCCTTGACCCAGAGGTGGCTCAGTTGAGTGATGTTTAGTTTCCATCAGATGATAGGCTTTCTGTAATTTTTGATGTTGGTGAACTCTAACTTTAGGCCATCGTGGTCTGATATGATACAAGGGCCTATTCCCACTTTTTTGTATCTATTGATATTTGCTCTATGACCAATTATGTGGTCAGCTTTAGAGAAAGTTCCATGTGGTACTGAGAAATATGTATATTCCTTTGCATTTGGGTGGAAGTTTCTATAAATATCTATTAAATCTATTTGCATCATAACCTCTGTTAGACTCTTTATTTCTCTGTTAAGTCTCTGTCTGGTTGACCTATTCAGGGGTGAAAGTGGGGTACTGAAGTCTCCCACTATTAGGGTGTGAGAGCTAATGTGGATTTGAGCTTTAGTATTGTTTCATCACGTAGATAGGTGCCCTTATATTAGGGGCATAAATATTCAGGATTGAAATCTCATCTTGACCAATTTTTCCTGAGATGAATAAGGTATGTCCATCTTGGTGTCTATTAATTGATTTTAGTTTGAAGTCTACTTTGTTAGATATTAGGTTGGCAACCCCAGCTTGTTTCTTAGGGCCATTTGTTTGGAAATTCTTTTCCCAACCCTTTACTCTGAGCCTGTGTCTATCTTTGTGGTTGAAGTGTGTTTCTTGTATGCAGCAGAAGGATGGCTTCTGGTTTTGCATCCATCTTGTTAGTGTGTATCTTTTTATATATCTTTTTATTGAGTCCATTGGTATTACAGGATATTAGTGACCACTGATAGATATTTTCTGTTATTTTTGATGGTTGGTTGTATATATTTTCTTTCTCTAAGCTTTTTTCTGTAGGGTTATTGATTGTTTGTGGTTTCATGGGTGTATCTGGGATCCTTTGGTTGGAGTTTTCCCTCTAATGCTTTCTGAAGCACCGGATTTGTAGATAGGTATTGTTTAAATCTGACTTTGTCATGAAATATCTTGTTTACTCCATCTATGGCGACTGATAATTTTGCTGGGTACAGTAATCTAGGTTGGCAGCCATGCTCTTTTAGTGTCTGTATAACTTCTACCCAATCCTTCTTGCTTTCATTGTTTCAATTGAATAGTCAGGTGTTGACTCACTCTTGAGGGAGGGGGGAAAGAACTGGATTTGGCCAGAAGTGGAAACTGATCTAAGCATTATTGGGTCAGTGGGACCATAGGACTGTCTGCTCCCTGCCCAGGGAGGGGATGGGGAGTTGCAGAGAAGAAAAATGACCAGATGTGTTGGGAGGGGGAAGAGACCTGGAATAAGGATATACAGGGATGGAAAAAAAAATTCAGAGGGAAAGAGGAACACAAAGAAAATATATGTGTAGCAATCTTATTTGTATTTCCACCCTTGATAAGCCATGCTTATGATTCTTATCCTCTATATAGTTATTGTTAACTTTTTCGCATTTTAAATTCTTTTTACTGTTTTTTTTTTCTTGATAAATACAAAATAAAGAAGGAAAAAAAAAAAAGAATAGTCAGGTGTTATTCTGATGGGCCTGCCTTTATATATAAGTTGGCCCTTTTCTTTTGCAGCTCTTAAAATTTTTTCTTTGTTCTATCTGTTTTGTGGCTTGATTATTATATGGTGAGAAGACTTTTTGGGGAGTCAAATCTATTTGGTGTTCTTAAGTTTCTTTTATCTTTTCAGGCATCTCCTTTTTTAAGTTGAGAAAGTTTTTTTCTATGATTTTATTGAATACATTATGTGTGCCTTTGAACTGGAATTCTTTTCCTTCTTCTATTCCTATTATTCTCAGGTTAGGTCTTTTCATGGTGTCTCAGATTTCCTGAACATTTTTTGTTATGGCTTTTTTGGTTTTAGTGTTTTCTTTGACTGATGTACCTATTTCTGCTACTGGGTCTTTCACTCCAGATATTCTTTCTTCCATCTCTTGGATTCTGTTGGTTATGTTTGTGTCTGTAGTTCCAGCTCTTTTCTTCAGGAATTCTATTTGCACCTTTGCTCCATTTTGTGCCTTTTTTTATTGCCTCAGACAAGGATTGAGGGCTTTGAAACTCTGCCCCCATCCAGAGTGGAGTCAAAGTAGTCCCTAGCCCCTGCCCAACTGTGCCCTGTCTCCAGGGCAAATTGAGTCATCAGACCAGGACCTATTGCTTTGAAACTCCATCCCCATCCAGAGCAGAGCCAAGGATGAGAGGATCTCACCACCTGGGCCACAACCTGGACAATTCCTCTCTGGGATCAGGCTCACACCCAAGTGTCTGATCTCAGAATCAACCCAGCAGAAGGTTCTAGGCCCTGCCCGACTGGGCCCTGTCTCAAGGGTGAACTGCATCATCAGACAAGGAATGAGATCCTTGGAAATGCAGTCGCCTCTCCAGAGCAGAGTCAAAGATGTAACAAACCCCTTGCTCAGAGCAGACAGGAGAAGCACAAGCCCTCTAGCCACAACTGACTAGGAGCTGACTAATTGTGAACCACTGAAGCCATGGGCAGATGCCAATGCAAGAATACATATAGCAATATAAAGAACAACAAGGCAGAAAAAAACTGATGGTTCTACAACTATAAGACCTGAACAGAGCAATGAAGAGGAATCAGAAGGAGACAACAGCAAAAGCACCTTTATGAAGATTATTGAAGCCTTCAAAGAAGATATATAAAATTCCCTTAAAGAAATAAGAGAGAGAGAATTTAAAGCAGGTATCAACTACTGTTGGGTTAGAGCATCATTGCAATATAGATAAGAGATATACAATTTAAAGCAGGTTTTACTTTACTCCTGTTAAATTAGACCGTCACTGCATTTGAAGTAAAAGGTCTTTATATCCTTTTTCAGGTTTAACTTCATTTAGCTACTCCCTCTTGGTAACCACAATTGAGATTATTAAGCTCAAGAGATGAGCTCCACTGGACTCTCTTCTTGAAATAATTCATTCTGGATCATTATGAATTATCCTGTTTCTGAGATCCACCGTAAGTTGAATTTACAGTTTGTCCTCTGTTAGAATCCAGACACTGCTGGTAGCTTGAGGTCATGCTCCAAAGGAATAAGAAATAGCTAAAGGTATTTCAGCAGATCAAATAAACATCATTAGATTCAGCCGAATCCGGACAAAGCCCTTTCTTACCTACTTATTAGATCAGTTTATATTTAATTCAATTTTTATCCACTTAAGTATTTGTACACTGTTTATTCTGAAAAAAATTATTTGCTTCTTCTTCTTCTTCTTCTTCTTCTTCTTCTTCTTCTTCTTCTTCTTCCTCTTCTTCTTCTTCTTCTTCTCCTTCTTCTATGGGTAATTCGGTTGGTCATTTGTTTAGAAAGATCATGCTCCACCATGCTCAGGTAAGAGTCATTTGTGACTCATTAAGCATACCCTATAAGTACATTTTCACCAGTTTATGGGCTATTTTAGACTTCAAACTTACAATATACATTATAAGAAATTCAAGTTGTAGAAAAATGAATAAAGCAGAATATAGAAGCCTCCTGGTATCAGTTTGATTGTAAATTTTGCTAGATTTTTTTCTATGCAATTTCTAAGACAAACTATACATGCACCTATTTCCAGTTATAAAAATGCATATGAGGTACACATGTATTTTTTTTATAAACCCAGTATATACATATTGCCTGGCAACAAGTTTTTGCTGCCTATCAATGTGTTAAAAATACTTTTCTCTACCTCAGTTTCTTAAAAGGCTACAGGGTAGTCTGTTATTTACATAGAGAAATTGCCCTTCAATCAACCAATGAATACTCAAGATTTTACCTTTTATATACAAATATGCTACTCTAAAAGCTCCTAAATGTGCACCTTTGTACACAGGAGTCAGAAGAATGAAGCCACACAAATGGAACTGCTAAATCAAAGGACACAAACAGTTATAATTTAAGTAATAACTGTCAAACTGCTTTTCAGAAAGCTTTTACCAGGTTACACCCAGCCTAGACTCCAAGGTGATGTGGGCTCCTAAAGTCTGGTCAGCATTATCTGATAAATAATTGTTCCTTGATTAGATTTCTGAATTTTTGTGTTATTTCTTTATTTTTTTGAGATTATGATTACACCATTTTCTCTCCCCCTCCCTCTAAACCCTTACATATATTTTTCTTGACTCTCTAACCGATGGCCTTCTTTGTCATTAATTACTGTTTCATGCACATACGTTTATGTAAATGTGTATATATGTATGTATGTTTATATATAGTATATATACTATATATGTACGTATGTATATATAGTAGGAACCTTCCTAAATCCAAGTTTCAGACCCATTCACAGCCCCACTGCCACTTAACACCAATAAACACACAGACAGCTATATTAATTTTGTGCTGATCAGCCTATGGCTCTGACATATTGATAGCTAGCTCTTGCTCTTAAACTAACCCATGATTCTTATCTTGTTTAGCCATGCAGCTTGGTACCTTTCCTCAGAGCAGCATTTCAACTTCTTTCCTCTGTGTCTGCTTTTATCTCATCGTGGTGGCTCTCTGGCATCTCTCTGGCTTCTTTGCTCTGTTCTTCCTGTTCCCAGAGTTTTCTTAGTCTGCTAGCCCCACCCATACTTCCTGCCAGCCTTTGGCCAATCAGCATTGTTATTAAATCAGCATGCAAGACAATTATTCACAATGTAACAATATAATCCCACTACATATGTGTGTGTGTATGTGTGTGTGTTTGTGTGTGTGTGTGTCTGTGTGTGTGTGTGTCTATGAGAGAAATCAAGCCGGAAACTTTTAAAACATAAACAACCTATTCAGTCAGTATGTTACTCATATGTATGTTTTCAGGACTGAACAATTGATATTAGAAAACCAATTGGTATGTTCTTCTATGGGAAAGACTATTTCTCCTTAGATGCTTATAGTTCTTTGTGTAGGGTTGAAACTTCATGGATTCTCCCCATTCACTTTAGCATGTTTATCAGTATTACCCTTTTTCAGCTCATATTTAGGCTTTTCTGCTGTGAGACTTTATGTAAGTAGTTTCTGACATTCCTAAGAAACAATCTCACAGTGAACTCCTCAACCCCCTGATTTTCACAATCCTTCCTTACCCTCTTCCACAATGTTCCCTGAGCCTTAGGTTTGGGACTTCTTTTATATATGTATTTCAGGCTTCCAAAGAAGGAGAGCTGCCAGCAATCCTACCCTGATCTGTGAACATTAACAAATATGCCCCAAGGCGTAGTAGTGGCACACACACCATAGTAGTAACCAACACCTCTCTAATTGGACTTCAAACCAACACAACAAGAGGGAAATCATGCCTGATTCTGTTAAGTTGGTCAACTATTCAGGACTAATGAAGTTATGACTCTTGAGGAGAAACTACAACCACTGATTGACCTAACTACATATGAAATATTTGTCATATACCCACAAAAAAGTTTAGTTCTTACCTCTCATAAAAGAAATTTGGGACCTAGTTTGCTTTTTAAAGATGTTGCAGTGTTTGGGACCTAGTTTGCTTTTTAAAGATGTTTCAATGTTTCAGTTTATGATGTTTAGCCAAACATATTGATGTATATTTAGATGCCTTATTATACTCCCAATTATTATGATTTTTAATTATATTAGCATTATAATAATTTTAGTGTTTGTCATACAACATTGTTACTAAGTCTTTGTTGTTTGCATCTATGTTGGCTTTCATAGAACCTTTTGTGTCTTTCACTTGTCTTGGAGCAGGCTTTGGAAGTCACAACCAAAACAATGGAACTCCTGTATAACATAAAACATCCAATGTTCTTTTTTTCTGCTTTCCATGTTGTCTCACATTCAGCTTTTACAATGCTGTAACAAGTTTCTACACTTTTATTACTTAAAGAAACACAAATGTATAGTATTTTAATTTGAAAATCAGAAATCTCTTAAGCCCAAAAGCAACAGCCAGATTGCATGCTTGGAAGCTCTAAGAATAAGCCATTGTTTTGTACTTTTGGCTTTCAAAGGTGATCTGAATTGTTTCCCTCATGGGTATTATTTTATTGTCAGTCTACTTATGCACATTCTCTTTCTCTTTCAAGCACTGGAAAAGCAGAGGCTTGTAGATCTCTGAGTCTGAGGCCAGCCTGGTCTACAGAAGTTTCAGCACAGCCAAGTTTAGGCAGTGAAAGGTAAATGCTGGTGAAGATGTAGTTGAATTAGAGGACCATGTTCCAGCCACAGTAACTTCAGCCATGTGGTTCTGGCTTTAGAGTTAAGAAAAGAAAGGAGTTATAGAATAAGCTGCTGAAGCCATTACTTTTTTCTAGTAAGCCCATTAAAATCAAACCCCCAATTTTCAATCACCTTTCACTTAATTCCTCAACATTCTTCTGCCTGACATCCCATTCTCTATCCTAGGAATATAGCTACAATGTCCTATTTAAAAGTAAAATCAGTCACTTCACTTTGTGTCTTAAACACTAAAATTAAGTCTTGGTCACTTATAACGACAAGAGAATTTCAGGGTGATGTATATGTTACCCTGAGTGTCAAGAAAAAGGAATGTTCTACATCTCCATTTCTGGACCCTCTGCTCCAGGCACACTGAACAGGGTCGCATCTCAATGTTTTCCTTTACTTTAGAGCTCTACTAAGAATGCTTGGGCCTTTCCCGCAAAGGCCACTCTCTCCCAGAATTCAAGTTCCCTCATGGAATATTCAATATTCTGTAAGAAACTTTTTTTATCTCCAAAGATAATACAAATATTAGCCATGTCTTTCCAAACATCTTTCTAATATATGCTTAACCATTGAGTCTAGTGTGCAAAGGACTATTTGGGTAATTGCTATGCCCACTCAAACTGATAAAATTCTCCACTGTGAGTCAATCAAAATGAACATACAGTTGAAGAAATGCAAGATACTGCATAGATGATTTCTTAAGATTGCTTTCCACCTTCCCCTTTCAACTAATTTCTCTTCCTAAACCCCTTTATATGTGTCAGGCACATGGCAGAAAGCATATAATCTGCATAAAAAAAAGAAAATTACGGAAAGCATTCTGCGACCATTTTAGCCCAATAAAACACTAAAACCCTTGCTGTTAATGTTAAAGATACTCTGGCAAGCATTTTATAACTATGAAAGTGTTGCAAGTTTTACTTTGTCAGAGAAAACTACACCCATTAAATTTCTTGTTTTTTAAAAAAAAATAAAAAAGAAGAAGGATCCTCACTCACATACACTCATATAGAGATAAGGAGGGTCCTCACTCATACACATTCATATAGCGATAAGAAGGGTCCTCACTCACAGACACTCATATAGAGATAAGAAGGGTCCTCACTCACATACATTCATATGGAAATAAGAAGGGTCCTCACATATCAGAAAATGGAAAGCTCTCCCATGTTCCTGGATTGGTAGGATCAACATAGTAAAAATGGCAACTCTACCAAAGACAATCTACAGATTCAATGCACTGCCCATCAAAATCCCAACACAATTTTTTTTTGGACCTTGAAAGAACAATACTCAGTTTCATTTGGAATAACAGGAAAGCCAGGATTGCCAAAACAATGTTACTCAACAAAAGAACCTCAGGAGGTATCACCATCTCTGACTTCAAGCTATACTATAGAGCTACAGTAATAAAAACAGCCTGGTACTGGCATACAAACAGACTTGTGGATCAATGGAATAGAATTGAAGATCGAAACATTAACCCAAAAACCTATGAACACCTGATCTTTGACAAAGAGGCCCAAAACATTCAATGGAAAAAAGATAGTATATTTAACAAATGGTGTTGGCATAGCTCGATGGAAGTGTGTAGAAAAATGCAAATAGATCCTAGCCTGTCACCCTGCACAAAACTCAAATCCAAGTGAACCAAAGACCTCAATTTAAACCCAGCCACTTTGAACTAGATAGAAAAGAAAGTGGGAAATACACTTCTACGAATTGGCACAGGCCACCACTTCCTAAATATAACACCAGTGGCACAGACACTAAGACCAACAATCAATAAGTGGGATCTCCTGAAGCTAGGAAGCTTCTACAAAGCCAAGGACACTGTCAATAGGACAAAGTGACAGCCTACAGAATGGGAAAAGATTTTCACCAACCCTACAAGTGATAGAGGACTGATCTCTAAGATATATAAAGAGCTCAAGAATCTAGAGCCCAAAACCTTGAATAACCCAATCAAAAAATGGGGTACAGACCTAAAAAGGGAATTCTCAGCAGAGGAACTACGAATGGCTGAAAGGCACCTGAAAAAGTGCTCTTCATCTTTAGCCATCAGAGAAATGC
>PVIH01025492.1:0-20589 GCA_004025045.1 Sigmodon hispidus
TGAATGTTTTGGGCCTCTTTGTCAAAGATCAGGTGTTCATAGGTTTTTGAGTTAATGTCTGGATCCTCAATTCTATTCCATTGGTCCACAAGTCTGTTTTTATGCCAGTACCAGGCTGTTTTTATTACTGTAGCTCTATAGTATAGCTTGAAGTCAGGGATGGTGATACCTCCTGAGGTTCTTTTGTTGAGTAAAATTGCTTTGGCAATCCTGGCTTTCCTGTTATTCCAAATGAAATTAAGTATTGTTCTTTCAAGGTCCATAAAATATTGTGTTGGGATTTTGATGGGCAGTGCATTGAATCTGTAGATTCCTTTTGGTAAAATTGCCATTTTTACTATGTTGATACTACCTATCCAGGAACATGGGAGAGCTTTCCATTTTCTGATATCCTCTTCAATTTCTTTCTTAGGTGATTTAAAATTTTTGTCCAATAGATCTGTTACTTCTTTGGTTAGAGTTGATCCAAATTATTTAATATATTTGCAGCTATTATAAAAGATAATGTTTCCCTTATTTCCTTTTCAGCCCTTTTATCTTTAATGTATAGAAGTGCTACTGATTTCTTTGAGTTAATCTTATATCCTGCTACATTGCTGAAGGTATTTACCAGCTGTAGAAGTTCCCTGGTAGAGTTTTGTGGGTCACTTCTATATACAATCATATCATCTGCAAATAGACATAGTTTCACTTCTTTTTTTCCAGTTTGTATCTCCTTAATCTCCTTTTGTTCTTTTATTGTTGTAGATAAAACTTGGAGAACTATATTGTATAGATAAAAGGACAGAAGTCATCCTTTTCTAGTTCCTGACTTTAGTGGGATTGCTTTGAGTTTTTCTCCATTAAGTTTGATGCTGGCTGTCAGCTTCTTGTAGATCGCCTTTATTATATTTAGATATTCTCCCTGTATTCCTGATCTCTCCAGGGCTTTTATCATAAAGGAGTATTGGATTTTGTCAAAGGCTTTTTCAACATCTAAGGATATGATCATGTGATTTTGTTCCTTTAGTTTGTTTATATGATGGATAACGTTTTCATTTTTTCATATGTTAAACCAGCCCTGCATTTCTGGGATAAAGCCTACTTGGTCATGGTGGATAATATTTTATTCTTTGTCTCTGGCAAAGACAGAGAAAGAACTTCCTTCCTTTCTCTGTCTTTGCCAGAATGAAGGCAAACAGGCAAAGACAGAGAAAGAACTTCCTTCTTCCATGGCCTTTATATAATTATATAATATTTTTTATATATTGTTGTATACAGTTTGTTGAAATTTTGTTGAGAATTTTAGCATCAATATTCATGAGGGAAATTGGTCTGTTATTCTCCTTCTTTGTTGTGTCTCTGAAGTGGCTTGGGTATTGGGGTAATTGTGGCCTCATAAAAGGAATTTGGCAACATTGCTTCAGTTTCTACTGTGTGAAATAGTTTGAGAAGTAATGGTAGTAATTCTTCTTTGAATGTCTGGTAGAATTCTGCATTGAAACCATGTGGACCAGGGCTTTTATTTTTGGGGTGGCTTTTAATGACAACTTCAATTTCCTTAAGGTTTATATGCTTGTGTAGGTAATTAATCTGTTCTTCATTTAATTTTAGTAAATGGTGCCTGTCCAGAAAGCTATCCATTTCTTCTAGGTTTTCCATTTTTGTGGAGTATAGATTTTCGAAGTATGATCTGATATTTCTCTCGATTTCCTTGGGGTCTGTTGTTATGTCCCCCTTTTAGTTTTAGTTTTTTTTCAGTCCTCAGAACTGAACTCAGGGCCACAAAAATACCAGATATGAGTTCTGTAATTGAATCATAACCCCAACCCACTTTAATTTTCAGGTTTTGCAAATATATGTTATTGAACATTCATGCAGCTGTGTGTGTGTGTTAGCTATGTAACATTACATTATGTTTGATTTGCATATATTGAGACATCCTTGCATTCTGGAATTGAAACAACTTGATCATACCATGTAATAGTTTTAATGTGTTATCAAACTTTATCACTATGGTATTGGGGATTTTTGCATTGTTATCTATCTACAATAATGCTCTACAGTTTTTCTTGTCTTTGTATCCTTACTTGATTTTAGTATCACATGGGTCCTAGGTATGGAAGTGTCCCCTTCCTTTCTGCTTTATGAAGTATTTTAAGGTATATTGGCATTGGTTCTTTAGTAAAATTGAGCAGTGAATCCATTCAGTACTGATTTTCTTTTTTCTCCAGAATTTATTTTTTAATCTTTTAAACTAGAATTACATCATTTTCCTTCCTTCCTTTTCTCCCTCTAGCCCCTCCACACTCAAGTGGTCTTGTTCCCTTTGATTTTATTTGGTGTGTGTGTGTGTGTGTGTGTGTGTGTGTGTGTGTGTGTGTGTGTGTGAGAGAGAGAGAGAGAGAGAGAGAGAGATACAGCCTACTGAGTCCATTTTTATTAGTGACTTGTACGCTTGTATATGGTTTTAAAGCTTACCACTCTGAATTGGACAACCAGTAAATGAGCTTTTCCCTGGGAAAGGTTAATTCTCCTCCTCCTGTAAGTCATTAGTTGTCTATAGTTCTTTTTTTAAGGGTGTCACCCTGTGAAGTTTACCCTCTTCCACATCAATATGTCTATGGATATTTCTACTGCTCCAGTCTTTTTATGCAGACATTTCTAAGAGAGACTCTTTCACAGCAGACTTCCTGGTATTCTGGCTGTTACAGTCTTTTTGCTCTTTTTCTACAATGTTCCTGAACCATAGATGCTGGAGCTGTGATGTAAATGTATTCACTGGGGCTGGGCTCATCACAATCTGTTGATCTCTGTATTATGTCAAATTGTGATTCTCTATTTTTTGTAAAGAGAAGCTTCTTTGAAGAGGAGTAGTAACCACACTTACGTCTGAAGATTTGGAACTAGGAACTGCAGATGAAAAAATAACAGTGTTTGTCTTTCTGTGTGTGGATTACCTCACTCAATATAATCTTTCTAAGTCCATCCCTTTACCTGTAAATTTCTTTTTTCTTTACAGTGAATAGTATTTCATTGTGTATATGTACTACATTCTCATTATCCATTCATCTTTTGAAGGGCATTTAGGTGTTTCCCTTTCCTGGCTATTGTGAATAGAGTCTCTGACCTCCATATGTGCCCACCCCCCACAAAGTGAATAAAATGCTTTTTAAAGAATGTACTATTGACCATCAAGAAATATAAAAATCGTAGTTCATGTGAGGTGAGGTGATTTTTGAATCATCTTTGAAGAATGGAAACTTTATAATGAATAAACAGTAAGTATGAAGGTTTCAATTGAGTAACAGCTAGATTTCTTCACGTTTTATGCACATACTCAGGCATGTAGTATATTTAGTAGTGTTTTAAATAGATCTTACTGACAAGTTTGGGCCATGGGGTTACCAATAGCATTGGTTACATACAATATTTGGAGATCTGTGGGATTCCATTGACTAACAATTACAAAAGACATAACTCATACTTGGTAATAGAGATTTTATTTGGTAGTGTCTGGTGTCTAGTATTAATCAACCTCCTCATTATAGGGTAACTCCATATAAACTACATATATGAATATTTATTCTGTCAGTTTTGTTCTTCTAGAAAATCCTGATTAGTATACTTGGTAAGAAAGTTGTCAATTACCTATCATCTGTAGGTATTCTAAATAAAGCATAAATATTTAAATCTTTAAAGATAATGTCTATATTTGAGAGAAAACATGGTATGCTTGTCTTTCTGAATGTCTTACCTCACTCAGAATGAACTAGTTAAGGGACCATGGGGGAAGAGGGGATCTTTCAAAGTATGAGAAATAGAATATAATGTTATAAAGGGGAAAGTAGAAAAGAGAACAAGAAGTATTAAATAGGGTAGGTATGAAGTGACAAGATAAAGAAGAAAATATGGGGAAAGTGTGTGTGTGTGTGTGTGTGTGTGTGTGTGTGTGTGTGATTTATTAGAGTAACTTCTGGATTGTGTTCCTGCTCATTTAACAATAGGTGTCTGGTGTGTACTAGTGAAAAGTTCAATAATCCAGTACTTGTTCAGTTCACAAGGCTGGATGTCTCAGCTTGTCATCAGTGTACACAGGAATCCTGAAGAAGTAGCCTCTAATGCTAGTGAAGAAATGGACTTGCCAGCCAGAATGAAGGCAAACAGGCAAAGACAGAGAAAGAACTTCCTTCTTCCATGTCCTTTATATAGACCACCAATAGAAGGGTATGGTTCAGATTAAAGATGGGTCTTTTCACCTGAAAGATGCAGATTAGAAATGTGTCTTTCCACTTCAAATGTTTTAGTTAAAAAGTTTCTCACAGATGTACCCTGCTTCTTAGGTTTTAGTTAATTCCAGATGTAGTCTAGTTAACAAACGATAATAGCCACTTCACCATGATTCACAGTTGTCAATTTTTCTTGTAATGGATAGTATTGTGACATTTTGTACATGTATTTATTTGGACTTTGCTCATGTTAAATATCTTTCTTGCACCTTCCTTCCTCCTGCCATTTGTACCTTTCATCTCTGAAAACAGTTCCCTTCTGCTTTCATAGTGTGTGTATGCATGTGTACTCTTTTTAAGCTCTTCTCTCATAGTAAATTCTCATCATTAGGTAAAGTATATGTAATAGTGTTATGTTTTGATAAATAGATTGCAAGTAACTGTAGCTGGTGGATGGGGTCCCATGCAGGCAGGTGGCACAGTGTGGGTCCTGTGGGAAAGAGATACATAGGCTGGGCTCATGTGTAGGGACTTTATTAGAATAAAGGGAAGAGGAGAGATAGATCGATTAGATAGATAGATAGATAGATAGATAGATAGATAGATAGATAGATAGATAGATGAGAGAAAGAGAGAAGGGAGAAGGGAGGTTAGGGATGCATACCCTCTAGCAAAGGGGTAGGGAAGAAACAAGAAAAAGAAGGGGGTCTTTTTCTTCTTAAAGGAAGCGTGACATCAGGACATTGGGCTGGCCAGGTTATTGCTTATTGGCTAGAACTCTAGGAAGTGGGTCAGAACACTAACATTCCTCTCTTTTTGATTTTATAAAAAGTGAGTTATTGATGGTGAGGAGAGGAAAATGATGGTACAGAAATTGTTATCTTCTGTGCTGCTTTCTACGGATTTGGGACAGCAAGAGGTGTGAGTGGAGAGTCATTTAGTTAGCTGTCATCCTGGAGACCTCAGGCATCTGTTCCTTGAGGGACTTGAGAAGTCAGGTTGCTAGGAGGAAAAAAAGATTATTAACATTGGCCCTATGAATGGGGCTAGCCATGGAACCAGTGATAACTGTTAGAAAGAATAGAATGGAATCATGCCTTGAACGTACAGAAAAGGCAAGGGTGAATGAAAGAGACTTAAGAGTAGATATGTTCTTTATTGATATGTCTTGGAAAACCAGGTTTTAGTTGCTGAGTGGGTGCATGCTTGAGTCTGGAGAGGTGGTACCCATAGTGAAGTCTCAGGAGCATGTTCTAGGAGTACTGAAATCATCATACCTGCTGTTTCTCTTTTGTCGGGCAGGAGGTTGGGCCTGGACAGAAACCTGCAAATATATGTAAAACAGCTGGAACAAATTTACATTTTGGTGTGTCACGACAAAAGTTGTAGCTTTGGGTTAGAAGGCATAAACATTTTTCCAGGGCCTGGTTTCAGCAAAATAAAACACATCTTTAAATCTGTAACCAAAAGAAATTTACTGAATGGAAGTGGTTGAGTGAGTGAAGGAAGGCTTTTAGACCCTCTATAATGTTAAATTCTGATAGCAAGATGAACTGTATGTATACTTAGTATTAGCTGTAAGAGAATGAGAACTGTTTATATAGAGATCTGAGAAGGCAGCTGAAGCAAAGCCTAGTTGTCAGATGGCATCAGAGATCTGAAAAGGATAGATTATAACTGAGTTAGCAATTGAAAGTGATAATTTTTCTCCTGGCCACCTGGGCATCCACCCTCCATACTTGTTGAGGACAGAGGTCTCAGAACAAATCTGTCTTCAGCTGTCTTTGACTGCCAGGCCTCAATAGGCTTGACAATTGTGGGGTTGGAGAGAACCAGGCTACCTTGTTAAGGCAAGAGTGGGGCAATAGATTCCCCAGGGTCCTATTGTTCACCATCTGAAGAATGCCTTGGCAGTAGTTGAGGTGAACAGCAGCTTTTGTATAATGGCTGGTGTTACCATTCTGGAGCAAGTTCTGAGTAGAGGTTTTTCTTTGCCCATTAATCTTCTTGGAGGTACAGGATGCTGTCAGGAGCCAGCATTTCTATCTATCACAAAAAGTCTTTTAATTAAACACTTTAAATACCATATTCTGCAGATCTCTAAGTACCTGAGAATTGTCTGTCTATTAGGTATGAATGATTGACTATCAAACCAGTGTTCCCTAACAATCTTTAATATGTTAGCAGCTTTTATATTTAAATTTTCTTTGCTTTTAATTGTAGTAAAAAAAGTTTTATTTGATTTTCATATTTTTTTAAAGAAATATTTATTTAAATGAAGGTCCATTTTTCCCTGTGTACCCCTGTACACTCATCGTTCCCTCTCCCCAATCCCTCTCAGTCTGCTTTCAGCGTTGCCCTACCTCATCTCCCAATGCCCTCTCCCAAAATGGCAGGAAGTCCCAAGGTGGGTCATCTCAGCATGGCACATCCACTCCAGGCAAGTCTGATTTCCTCATCTCAGTATCAAGACTGGGTTAGGCACTCCGCTGCAGGGAATGGGATCTAAGGTGCCAGCCCATTTATAGGAATACAGTCTGATACTATCCCTCCAGGCTCTACATACTGCCCATGCTAATGAACAGTTGCCTACCCTTGGAGGGCCTGGCTCTTTTTCCTATGGTTCTCCAGGGGCTGTTCTTGAATCAGTATGGTCCTCAGAGCTTTAGACAGCCATCTCTGTGGGACTCCTCCTCATAATCCCTATCCCCTTCCCCATACAGACTCTTCTCCCCTACTCTCCAGCTGGAAGTGGAGCTCAGCCCAGTGCTCATCCATGGATCTTTGCCTCAACCTCCATTCATTGTTGGGTGTAGGTTCTGTGATGACACTTAGGGTGGTTATTTATTTGATTATAGGGGAAGTCTTGTTTAGGCACCCCTTCCATTATAGGTTGGGGCCCTATCCAGGGACATCCTGTGAGTTCTTGGAGGTTTCCCTAGCACCTGGCTTCTTTCTAATCACACATTGGCTTCCTCTATCAAGATATACTTCTCGTTTTTCTCCCTCTTTGTTGCTTCTCTCACTCAGCCATATCCTTTTCTCATGATTTGTTCTCAACTCTCTTTGGTCACTATATTTAAATTTTCTAGAGGTCTAGTATTCAACATTTGGCAAAGACATAGGTGTAAATGTTTAAATTGGCTTTTTGTTAATCTGAATAGATCTTTTAAATTTTTATTACATAGAGTATTTATAAATTATAAGTTAATAAATTTACCAATTGGCTGTTGTAAATGTTTCTGGGCCAGACTTTCTAGGCCTGGACCAGAGGTTTGACTGGCAGTCTGCAGTCTGACAGACCCACAGAAACACACATCATCCCACAGAATCACACAGACGCTTGTATTGTCTTTTACACTGGTAAGCCTAGGGCCCAGGCATATAATTTACTAACTCTTTTATCTAAACTCAACCCATCTTGTTCAGCTGTGTGACTCAATACCTTTTCTCAGAGCAGCATTTCAGCTTCTTTCCTCTGTGTCTGCTGCTGTCTCTTTGTCATGTCTCCATTACATTCCCATGGCATCTGTTCTCACTGATGATTCTGTGGCATCTGTGTCTGGCACCTGTCTTTGCTCTGAGATGTTCCCAAGTTTTCTTAACCCGGTAGCCCCGCCCACACTTCCTGTCTGCCTTTAGCCAATCAGCTTTTATTAAACCCATAGGCAGAACAAATATTTACAATGACAGGAAAACAGTAGCAATATGACATAATACCACTACAATTGGCAACTTTGAGCCTAGAGAGGTTTTTTTATTTTCTGTTGTTTTGTTTTTTGACTTAGCCTTTTAACCTGTCTCAGGAACAGAGGCAATGAGTTTTTTCTCTGTAGCTGCTTCAAGCTGAAAGGGATTGTTGTCATCAGGGCTTAAAAATGACTGAAAGGCTAGTCAAAGGCAATGATTGGACCTTGATGCCCAGGGCAGGCTGCAGAAGTGACTAATGCTTGGGTGTGTTTGCCAGCTGAGTGAAAACCTGCTGAGACAAGTTCAAACTAGGAACAGAATTAGAATTTTTTAACTCATTTGGAACTTTTAGACTCATACACTTGTGCTAATCTGGTGAAATATTTGGCAGAAATAATGAAAACATCTCTATTTCCAAAACTGGAATAGGATCCTTTTAATTTTGGTAATAACAATTGTTTTAATGAATATAGAATGACCAATGGTCTAAGAATGAACTGTTGTGAATAGTGCAGCAAGTATGTGCCCAGAAATATAAAAACTGTTTTTTTTTTAAAGAAAGATTTAAAATCTCTCAGATGTCTTTTTGCATTATCAAAAATCATGACTACAATCAAACTATTATCACCTGAGTGACTGATAATTTTTATAAAGGCATTGAGGTGCAGCTTTAATATCTAGACCATATATAGACAGAGTTACATAGGAGAGCCAATCAGGAAGCAGACTTGGTACAGGTGGGAGGGAACAGATCTGCCGCAGGCAGGTTAAGTGGAATGCCTGGTAAAGTAAGCAACCTAGATGGATTAAAGAAACAAACTATATCACTGACATCTGGAGATCCTGCAGCAGCAACCTGTTCCAGAGATGACTAAGAGGTGAGTGTACCCCAAACCCTAGGCTAAGCTGAGACCTTGTCTCTGAAGCCAGTGACACAGAGCCTGGCTCCTCACAAATACCCAGCTCTGCCCTAAACCAAAGAAAGCTGGGAGAGTGCCCCCATGAGCAATCCTCAGCAACACATATCAGGAAGAAAATCACACGGACAAACCCCACCTCAAACGCAAACTGTGTCATCACACACTGACATCCGGAGATCCCACAGCACCCTGGTCCAGAGCTGACTAAGAGCACCCTGTCCACAGCTGATAGAGAGCTGATGAAGAGCCAACTAAGAGCCGACTAAGAGCTGACTAAGAGTGAACTGAGGAGGCAATGGGCAGATGCCAGTGCAAGAATACATATAACAATATAAATAACAAGTCACCACCAGAAGAAGCTGGTGGTTCTACAGTACCCAGAACTGAGCAGAGCAATGAAAAGGAAATAGAAAGAAACAACTTTATGAAGATTATAGCAGCCTTAAAAGAGGATATAAAAAAATCCCTTAAAGAAATAGAAGAAAATACAAACAAAAAATTGGAAGACATTAACAAATCCCTGAAAGAAAATAAAGAAAAAGAAAGGAAACAGGTGAAACATTCCTGGAATCAGAAATTGAAGTAAAAGCAATAGAGAAGGCACAAATAGAGACAAATCTGGAAATAGAAAACCTGAAGAAATGAACTAGAACTACAGATGCAAGCATAACTAACAGAATGCAAGAGATGGAAGAGAGAATCTCTGGAGTGGAAGACTCAGTAGTAGAAATAGATACATCAGTTAAAGAAAACACTAAAACCAAAAAAAATCAAAACACAAAAGTCTAGGAAATTTGGAACACCATGAAAAAAACAAACCTGAGAATAATTAGATTAGAAGAAGGAAAAGAATACCAGCTCAAAGGCACAGGTAATATATTCAATAACATCATAGAAGAAAACTTTCCCAATCTAAAGAAGGAAATACCTATACAGAACACCAAATAGATTAGACCCCCAAAAAAAGTCTGCTTGCCATATACTAATCAAGCCACTAAACCTATAGAACAAAGAAAAATACTAAGACCTGCAAAGGAAAAATGCATACATTTCCTATAAAGGCAGATGCATCAGAATAACACCAGACTATTCAATAGAAATAGTGAAAGCAAGAAGGGCTTGGCCAGAAGTTATACAGACACTAAAAGAGCATGGTTGCCAACCCAGACTACTATACCCAGCAAAACTATCAATCACCATAGATGGAGTGAACAAGATATTTCATGACAAAACCAGATTTAAACAATACTTTCTCACAAATTTAGCTCTAAAGAAAGCACTAGAGGGAAAAGTATGACCTAAGAAAACCAGATATACCCATGAAGCCACAAACAATTGATAATCCCACAGAAGAAAAACCCAAAGAAGGGAAATACACATAAGATACCACCAAAATAACAGGAAATAACAATCAGTGATCATTAATATTCCTTAATATCAATGGACTCAATTCATCTATAAAAAGACACACCCTAACAAGATAGATACAAAAACAAAAGCCATCCTTCTACTACATAGAAGAAACACACCTCAACTTCAAAGACAGACACAGGCTCAGAGTAAAGGGTTGGGAAAAGATTTTCCAATCAAATAGTCCCAAGAAACAAGCTGGTATAGCCAATCTAATATCTAACAAAAGAGACTTCAAACTAAAATCAGTCAATAGAGACCAAGATGGACATTACTTATTCATCTCAGGAAAAATCCACCAAGATAAAATCTCAATCCTGAATATTTATGCCCCCAACACAAGGGCACCTACATGTGTAAAAGAAACACTACTAAAGCTTAAACCTCACATCAAACAACACACAGTATTAGTGGGAGACTTCAGTACCCTACTTTCACCCTTGGATAAGTCAACCAGACAGAGACTTAGGGGTCTAACAGATGTTAGGACCCAAATGGACATAATAGATATATACAGAACTTTCCACAAAACACAAAGGAATATACATATTTCTCAGCACCCCATGGAACTTTCTCTAAAATTGACCTCATACTCCACTGGTGATAAAGCAAATATCCGTAGATATGAAAAAATGGGAATAATCCCTAGTATCATATCAGACCATCATGGTCTAAAGTAGAGTTCCACAACAAAAATCACAGAAAGCCTACAAATTCATTGAAACTGAACATCTCTCAGTTGAACTACTGCTGGGTCAAAGAAGAAGTTAAGAAAAAAATCAAAGACTTAATAGAATTTAATGAAAATTAATCCACAATATGCCCAAACTTTTGAGACACAATGAAAGCAGTGTTAAGAGAAAAATTTGTAGCACTACAAACTTATATAAAAAAACCTAGTGAAATCTTACAGAGACCAAACAGCACAGCTCAGAAGAGTTAGAAACAAACTCACTTAGAAGTAGACAGTGGGAAATAATCAAATTTAGGGCTGAAATCAATAAAATAGAAGCAAAGAGAACAATACAAAGAATCACTAAATCAAAAAGTTGGTTTTTTGAGAAAGTCAACAAAATAGAGAAGCCCTTATCCAAACTAACCAAAATGTAGAGAGAAAGCATCCAAATTAACAGAATCAGAAATAAAAAGGGGGGCATAACAACAGACACCCAGGGTATTCAGAGAATTATCAGGTCATACATTGAAAATGTATTCTCTACTAAAATGGAAAAGCTTTGGAAATAGAATGGACAGCTTTCTAGATAATTACCACTTACCAAAATTAAATCCAGATTAGGTAAATGACATAAACAGACCTATAACCCAAAGGAAATTGAAGCTGTTAGTAAAAGTCTCCCAAGTAAAAAAAGCCAAGGACCAGATGGTTTTACTGCAGAATTCTATCAGACATTCAAAGAACTAATACCAGTACTGCTCAAACTGTTTCATAGAGTAGAAACTGAAGGAACATTGGCAAACTCTTTTTATGAGGCCACAATCACCCTGATACCCAAGCCACTCAAAGATGCAACAAAGAAAAAACAATTACAGACCAATCTTCCTCATGAACATTCATGCAAAAATACTCAATAAAATTCTGGCAAACCGAATCCAACAACATATCAAAAAAAAATCATCCACCACTATCAAGTAGGCTTCATCCTAGAGATGCAGGGATGGTTCAACATATGAAAAACTGTGAATGTCATCCATCATATAAACAAACTGAAAGGAAAAAAACCCCACATTATCATCTCCTTAGATGCCAAAAAAGCCTTTGTCAAAATCCAACACTCCATTATGATAAAAAGTCCTGGAGATACCAGGAATACAGGGTAAATACCTAAATATAATAAAGGAAATATACAGCAAGCCAACAGCCAACATCAAACTAAATGGAGAAAAACTCAAAGCACTAAAATCAGGAAGAAGACAAGGCTGTCCCCTCTCTCCTTATCTATTCAATACAGTTCTGGCAATAAGAGAACAAAAGGAGATTAAGGGGATACAAATTGGAAAAGAAGTCAAACTATCTTTCTTTGCAGCTTATATGATTGTATACTTAGGTGACCCCCACAATTATACCAGGGAACTCTTGCAGCTCATAAATACCTTCAGCAATGTAGGAGGGGGAAGGGCACAAGATTAATTTAAAAAAATCAATAGCCCTCCAATATACTAAGGATAAAAGGGCTGAAAAAGAAATAAGGGAAATATCACCCTTTATAATAGCTGCAAATAGCATTAAATACCTTGGAGCAACTATAACCAAAGAAGTAGCAGACCTGTATGACAAAAACTTTAAATCATTGGACAAAGAAATTGAAGAAGATATCAAAAAAAAAATAGAATGATCTCCCATGCTCCTGGATAGGTAGATTCAACATAGTAAAAATGGCAGTCTTATTAAACGCAATCTGCAAACCCCATCAAAATCCCAACTCAATTTTTTATACAGACCTTCAAAGAACAATACTCAACTTCATATGGAATTACAGGAAAGCCAGGATTGCTAAAAACAAGACTGCTCAACAAAAGAACCTCAGGAGGTATCATCATCCCTGACTTCAAACTATAATATATGGCTGCAGTAATAAAAACAGTCTGGTACTGGTATAAAAACAGACTTGTGGATCAATGGAATCAAATTGCAGTCCTCGACCTTAACCCACACACCTAAGAACACCTGATTTTTGACAGGCTCAAAGTACTCAATGGAAAAAAGATAGTATTTTAAACAAATGGTGTTGGCATAACTGGATGGTAATATGTAGAAGAATGCAAATAGATCCATACCTATTACCCTGCAAAAACTCAAATCCAAGTGGATCAGAGACTTCAACATAAACACAGCTACACTGAACTTGATAGAATAGAAAGTAGGAAACATACTCTAATGCACTGGCATAGGTGACCACTTCCTAAATATAACACCAGTAGCACATAAGAACAACAATCAATAAGTAGGACCTCCTGAAACTGAAGCTTCTGTAAGGCAAAGAACACAGATAAAAAGATAAAACCACAGCCTACAGAATAGGAAAAGATCTTCACCAACCCTATATCTGACAGAAGACTGATCTCTAAAATATATAGAGAACTGAAGAAACTAGAACCCAAAATTTTAAATATCCCATTTAGAAATGGGGTTCAGAGCTAAAAAGGGAATTCTCAACAGAAGAATTACAAATGGCTGAAAGGCACTTAAGAAATGGAGCATTGAGAGCACTCCTCCATTGTTGATGTGAGTGTAAACTTGTTCAACCACTCTGGAATGCATTATGGTGATTCCTCAGAAAACTGGGAATCAATCTCTCCAAGGATCCAGCAATATCACTATTGCACATCTGTACCCCAAAGGCATTAGCTCTATTATGTTTATAGCAGTATTATTTGTAATAGTAATAACCTGGAAGCAACCTAGATACCCCTCAGCTGAAGAATGATTAACAAATTGTACATCTACACAACAGTTTTTTAGCAGTAAAGAAGGATGGCATCCTAAAATTTACAGTCAAATGGATGGATTTAGAGAATATCCTCCTGAATAAGGTATCATAAGACTGGAAAGATAGGCATGGAATGTAGTGGATTTTAGACAAAATGCAAAGAATACCCAGGCTGCAAACCATAACCCCTGAACAGCTTGGGATCAGAAGGAACTTAAATGGGACATTCAGAGATTTCCCTAGGAAGAGAAAATAGAGAAGATCTCATTAGCAAATTGGGATCATAACAGGTAGCAACCAAGGAGAGGTGGGAACAAATCATGAGAGAAGGAAGTGGCTGAGTGAAAGAGAGGGAAAAAAAAGGAGATGTTATCTTGATAGAATAAGGCAATGTGGGGTTGTAAAGATACCAGGTGTTAGGGAAACCTTCAAGAACCCACAGGATGTCCCTGGATAGGTAGGTCCCCAACCAATAATGAAGGTGGTGCCTAGACAGGACTTCCTCTATAGTCAAATGGATAACCATCATCAGTGTCATCACAGAACTTACACCTAACAATGAATGGAGGTGGAGGTAGAGATCCATGGCTGAGCACTGTGCTGAGCTCCACTTCCAGCTGGAGAGCAAGGGATAAGAGTTTGTATGAGCAAAAGGATAGGAATCATGAGGAGGAGTCCCACAGAGATGGCTGCCTGGAGCTCTGGGGAACACACTGAATCAAAAACAGTACCTAGGGAAGCATAGGACAAAGAGGTAGGCCCTCCAAGGGGAGGGAGCTGTAGATTGGCATGGACAGTAAATAATGTAGAGCCTTGAGGGATGGGATCAGACTGTGTTTTTGTAACTGGTCCGGAACCTTGGAGCCCATTCCCTGCAGAGGAGTGCCTAACCCAGTCTTGATATTGGGATGAGGAAATGGTTCTGCCTGTAATGGATGTGCCAACTGAGCTGATCTACCATGAGATTTCTTGCTCTTTGGGGGAAGGAGATTGGAGGATGGCATCAGGGAGGCTGAAGGCAGCCTGGGTGAGTTTGGGAAGAAGGAAGAATGGGTGAGCAGGGGGATACATGGAAAAAGAACCTTTTTAAAATAAATAAAATTTTAAAAATTAAAGGAATAGAAAAAGAAACAAACTATATCTTATGGAAGAGAGTTCATGTTAGAGGTTTCAGAGCTGAAGAGTGAAGGAGTCAAAGAGCAAGTCAGGGCATGAATTTACTTGCTGTGAGTAAAGATGGTACCTGACAACGTGGTCTCATGTTAAAATTAGCAAAGAATTGAGAGGCAGAGAAGTGGGTGAAAGAAAACAAGCAAGGGGCATAATTTAGGGGAGGTATTTAGTGATAGCTGAAGCCTGGGTCTTACAGCCTGGGAGGTGATCAGGCAGGCAGGGAGTTCCTAATGCTGTGAATCCAAGGGGCTCAGAGACATGGCAGGAGCAGTGAAGAAGCAAGTGCATGTGGGGTCAAAAGCCAATAGAAGACCTTAGCTAGGCACATTTTTTTTTTAAAGACCCAAGAAGAAGAAGGGAGGAAGAGAAAAAGTGGTATGGGCAGAAAGAGAGGCAATGTCAGGGACATGTTGTCCTCTGGTAAAGGGGGAAGGAAAGAAACAAGATAAAGAAGGGGAGGGGTCTTTTTCAATAGCTTGATATCAGGACCCTGGGCAGGCCAGGTTATTGCTTTTGGGCTAGGACTCTAGAAAGTGGGTCAGAACACTAACAAATAGTACCTGTTTATTTAATGTAAAAAAAAAGATCTCAGCTGTGCTTTTTGTCAGTTTTATCATTCATTTCTGTTTTGTTTTTAAGCTTCACTGTGTATGCTTGTAAACAGTTTGCTTTAGCTTATGGTTCTTTTCTTTTTGATCGTCAATTTTTGCTCCATACTATGAAACTTTCTATTCTGGCATTGTGTTTTATTTACTTTGAACAAGTATAGAGCCTAATAGATCCAGTTAGTGTTGCTTATATGTACAAGTGTGTAAGTCTGACCACCTGGGATTGCTTATCAGGAGAAAACAAAATTGCAATCCTAGAGAAAACTTATATTCTCATTCTTTCTCTCCAGCCATTGATTGTCTATATCTCTTCATCTAGTGGTGAGTGAAATTTCTTTAATTCACATTGGAATGTCAACTGGTGTTGTCTCATGTTGATCTTGTTTCGGTAACTGTATTCTGAAATTACTTGGGTGTAGCTTCCCTGTCATAGATAGAAGACACTATTTTATAGCAGATGGCTTTTGCAATCTTTCTATAGCTGTGAATACCATTGGTTAATATAATAAAGAGGCTGTTTTGGTCTGTTGCAAGGCAACTTAGAGGCAGGTGAGAAATCCAAGCATAGATAAAAGAGGAAAAAAGGCAGAGTCAAAGAGAAGCTACAAGCTGCCGCCCAAGGAAGCAAGATGTAAAAATACAGGTAAGCCATGATCCATGTGGCAAAACATAGGCTAATAAAAATGGGTTGAGTTCAGCTGTAAGAGGTCGATGGTAATGGGCCTTAGCCATAGGTCAAACAGTTTATAATTAATATATGCCTCTGAGTAATTATTTTATAAGCACCTGAAGGGCAGCAGGTGGGAGATCTTTGTCCAGACCCTGAGCCTAGATGGATCAGAAGCTTTAAGATACATTCTACCCCTTCTGTAATATTTCCTGACCCTTAGGTGTAGTGACTGTATTGTGAACTTAGCAATTGGGGTTGGACACCCCATAGTCATTTGTTCTTTGTCTTTTGACAAGTTGTAGGTCTCTGTAGTAACTTCTGTATGTTACAAAAAGAAGTTTCTTCAATTGGGGTTGTAAGCTATACTTTCTTTAAGTATTTAGAATACAGTTAGAAATTGTGTTGATTAAGGACAATGGTGTCTTCTCTAAAGTCTATGACCTCTATAGCCATGGGTAATTGTCTAGTTTTACAGTACCAGACTTCAATTTCCTCTTATTGAGTAGATCATAAGACCAATCAGAAAGCTATTGGTTATTGTAACACAAATTCTAGTAGTGTAACACAAATTTTAGTTATTATTAAATGAAAACTCAGAGCCAAATAGTGGGGAAAAGCTAGAATATCAGAGAGAGGAAACAGCAACTTCTCAAGGTAACAGCTATCTTCCAGCTTTGTCAGCCTTGCTCCTTGTTGCTTCTGCAGAATAAATCTATCTTCCTACAGCTGCCTTAAATACTTTCTTTGCCCAGTGTTTCACTTCTGGGTTCAACTCTGCATCATATTCCAGAGTTAAGATTAAAGATGTAAGCTACTACTATTTGGTAGTTAGGCCTTGAACTCATAGAAACACACACACACAAAAATCTGTCTCTGGAGTTATGGGATTAAAGGCATAGGTCACCACTCCTGGTCTTTACCCCCATGCTGGGATTAAAGATGTGAGTTACCACTCTCTGACCCTCCTGGTTTGACTGTGGGTGGATCTGTTCTCTGATATTCCAGACTTGTATTATTAAATGTATAATATATCACCACAGGTTATCTTCAAATACAATTTTCTCTATTGTACCATTGGGGATATCATGCCAGCTGGTCATTGTCCTGGTTTGCAGGCTTAACAGCTAGGTGGGGCTATTGACTGTTTTTCTCCCTTGACAGTTTGCATAGAATCTTCTGATATAATGAGAATTTGTCCTCAGGGAAGAAGCTTCTATATCAATTCCAGTTCAATCCCTGCCAGTTCCATGTCAAAAGTGTATAGTGTCTTCAGCAATAGGTTCTTACACTCAAGTTCTGAAAGGTAATCAAGGATCTATATTATGAGTATCATAGATCCCCTCTGACCAACACCTTGAAGAGAAGTTACCCATAACTGACTTCTTTGTTTTATTGCTTTTTTGTTTTTGCATAATATATGGCTCTCGAGGAGAGCATTATTATCCCATGGGGCATAGTTTAATTTATACTGTGTGTCTGTGTTTAAATAAGCTTTTAACATATGGCTTTTTCAAACATCCTTAGTGGTATTTCTCCTTTTTGTCTCTTCTTCTGTATTACCCTTACTCCTTTACAATTAGAGTCCCCTCCCTGTTTTCTCCCTTCCTCTTCATAGGACCTGTGTTCTGCTATTACATTCCCCCACCCCACCCCCACCCCCACCCCTGGCTCTTTTCCTCTCCTCCTGCCATGGCCCTTTTCTACTTTTCTGGCTTCTCTAGTTACTTTAGGGTATTATATTCAATTCTAAATATTTTAAACAAGAATCCACAAATAAGAGAGAACATGTGACATTTCTCTTTCAGAGTGGATGTTACCTCAATTATTTCCCATTTCTCTTTATTTTCCTGAGATTTTTATTTCAATTTTCTTTACAGCTGAGTAGAATTTCACTGTATATGTGCCACATTTTAATGATCTATTCATCAGTTGAAGAACTGATATTCTAGCTGTTGTAAATAGAGTGAAAATGAGCATAGGTGTGTAGGAGAATTCTCCACACTGATTTTCAGAATGGCTGTACCAGTTTGTAATCTCACCAACAGGGGATGTAAGTTCCTTACCCTACATCCTTGCTAGCATTTGGTGTCAGTTGTGTCCTTGATCTTAGTCATTCTGATTGCAGTAAAATGAAATCTTAAAGTAGTTTTAGTTTGCATTTCCTAAGGATGATGGACATTTTAAAAAGAAATTTCTCAAATATTTTAATTTTTTTGTGAGAAGTGTGTTCAGATACATAACCTATTTTTTAGCTAGGATCTTTGTTTTTTAATTATTTGAGATTTTGTTGTTCTTTTTTTATTTGTATATTAGTCTCTATCAATATATAGCTGGTCAACATTTTCTTCTATTCTATGAGTCTTCTCTTTATCCCATTGATTGTTTGATTTACTGTAAGAAGCTTTTTATTTTTATGATGTCATATTTTTCAATTATTGGCTTCAATTACTTAGCAAATATAGTTCTATTCAGAAAGTTCTTTCCTACACCTTTATCTTGTAAGGTCCTGCCTATGTTTTCTTCTATCAGTTTCAGTGTTGCAGGTCTCACATTGAGGTCTCTGATCCATTCAGAGTTGATTTTATGCAGGGTGGTAGACATTTAAAATTGTATTCTTTTACACATGAACATCCATTTTCCCCAATATCATTTGTTAAAGATAATGTGTCTTTCCTCTAGTGTGTATTTTTGGCATCTTTATCATATTAGAGGGTTCTAATTCATTCATGTTTGAGTCTTCTATTTTATTCAATGGATTTACATGTCTGGGTTTTTTTGCCATTGCAATGTTCTTGTTTTCTTTATTATTACTATAGCTCTGTATATAGCTTGAAATCTGGTATGGTAATCCATCCAGCATTGGTCCTTTTGCTCAGAATTGCTTTGGCTATGTAGAGCTTATATTGTTGCTTCCATATGAACTTTAAGATTTTTAAATTTTTCTTTCTTGTATTTCATTTTTCATATTTGCTTGTGTGATTTAATTTTTTTCTTTATCTTCAAGTCCTGATAGTCTATCTTGTACTTGATTAATTCTTGAAAAGTATTCCTCTGAGTTTTCTAATATAGTTATTGATGTTTTTTAATTTCATCATCATTTAAGCTTGAATTTTTTCAGTATTTCTATCTCTTTATTGAACTCAGTTTTAAAAGCTTGAATTGTCTTTATTTCCTGGTGTTTGTTTAGGTCGGTGTTTCTCAGTTTTTCTTATGCTGTGGCCCTTTAATTCAGTTTCACCTGTTTTGGTGACCCCCAAACATAAAATTATTTCATTGCTACTTAGTAACTGTTTGCTACTGTTATGAATCATAACATCAACACATGATATGCAAGATATCTCATATGCAACCCCAAGGGGGTAGCAACCCACAGGTTGAGAACTGCTAGGTATCTAGGTATCTCTCATTGAGGGCTGTTTCTACAGGACTGGTGGTGAATGCAGAGAGGAGAATATTATCTTGTTCTTTCATTGTGTGTGTGTGTGTGTGTGTGTGTGTGTGTTTGATTTGGGCATGTGAACTTTCCCCATTGCTTTTTGTGTCTGACATGAGATTCTAGGCTGACTCTGTTGTGTGGAAAGTTTGGTTTGTTTTTGCTGTTGCCTAAGCTTGATTTCAAATCTGATATGAAGAATTGGTAGATTAATCCTTTAGGCTGATTTTTGGTGCTGATTTTTGGTTGGAGTGGTATGATGTAGGATGTCTTTATGTATGCTGTGAATATCATTGGTTAATAAAAAGACTGTTTTGGCCTATGAAAAGGCAAGAAATCCAAACAGATAAAGGAAAAAATGACAGAGTCAGAGAGAGTAAAGATCCAGCTGTGTAAAGAACAATATGCAAAAAAAAAACCTCAAGTGACAAAACAGATTAATAAAAAGTTAATTCAGATACAAAACCTAGCTATCAGTAAGCCTAAGCCACAGACAAAACAACATATAATTAATATAAACATCTAAATCATTACTTAAAATTAAGCAACAGCAAGACAACAAACAAGTCCAGACCAAGAGGCTATGCTGTGTCAAAAACTTATACTACAGTGGTGGGAGTTATTCCCATTCAGTGGCAACCAAGAAAGCATGCAAATGTGATTCCCAGTTTGGTCTGCCTGGGCTCATGCACAAGCTGCACTATCTGATTTAGGCTTGAGAGTATGAGAAAAGTCTGTGTTGAAATTTGGGACACTCGACCGGTGCTCTCTGCGGCGTCCCAGCGCACTCTGGAGCAGGAGCAGCTGAACTCTGCACCTGGCCACACACACAGCTCCTGCTGCTGAGGGAATCTGCAAGGATCCCTACTGCGACCCCGAACTGAGTGAACTGAGCAAACCAACTGCAGGGGTCTGTGAGGGGCGGATTCGAACCCTGACCAGAGGTGAGGAGGGTTCAGCAGGCCTCAGAGCCTGTATCCTGGCCTGGGAGGGAGAGTTGAGCTCACATTGCTTCCGGTTCCGCCACC
>PVIH01025493.1:0-20589 GCA_004025045.1 Sigmodon hispidus
TGACAATAGCCACCCTCAGCTGCTCCATCAGGTTGTCGAATTCTCCCATCCAATTACCTAAAAGATAACCAGACAATTGCTTAGACAAATTTGCAGCATGGGTAAAATTGCCATATTGTATACTAGTCACACACAGCCCAGCATATTTCCAGGGTTTGTGCTACATTGGCAGAAAGATTATTCAAAGTATACTGGCCTCCCAGGCCTGGAGATTTAAAGACACACTGACTAGACCTACAAGACTTCTGGGTCATTCATGCAGGGAGAATGCCAAATGCTGCTTACTGAGTGCCTCAGGCTCAAACATATACCAAAGTCAGAGGACATAGGTAGAAATTCCCTAGGTGGCTGGAATATAAACAACTTAGGCTCACCTACTCTCACTTAGAATGGCTGTGAATCACTGGGTGTCATGCAGTGCCTGTTCAAAGCCTCCACCTGGGCTACAGTGAATGAGGCCGTGATCCGGTAAGTCCCTACAGACTCAGTCAGAGATTTTATCACTTTGAAATCTAAGGGCTCTTCTATCGATTTCCTTGTGGATCTTGAAACACTGGGTAAAGTAAGCATAACTCTGTTCTGACTGCCTTCCATGCCCCTGGGCTGAAAGCACACCCTAAACAGCCATTTCCACCTTCTGCATAGGGAGGGGGAGCCAAAGGCATGGTTTGACATGCTGGGGATCTGCAGCATTCTTCTCTATGTGGATCCTCCTGTTCCTTCCTTTTTTTTCTTATCCTTGTTCTTTTTATCTGTTCTCTGAGTGACAGCAGCTCTTCCTCTGAGTCTGTAGACTCAGGAATTTCTATATCAGCAAGGTCGGGGTATAACTCTCCCCATTTACTCTGTCTCTCCCCACTGCTTGTACTCTCTTATTAGTGGACTTAAACAAAAAGCAACGAATGTCCAAGCTGCAAATCATAACCTCTGAACAGCTTGGGATCTGAAACACCTCAGACCAGCACCTTGGAGCCCACTCCCTCCAGAGGAACACCTGACCCCAGTCTTCATATTGGTTTGAGGATAGCAGATATGCTTGGAGTCGATGATTAACTAAGCCACCTTGGGACCTTGGGACCTTCTGCCCTTGCTGGGGTGGAGATAAAGTGATTGGGAGAAGAGTTACTTACTGGAAGTGGTGTGAGTGTTAAGCGAGTTTGAACAAGGGGATACATGGATAAAAATATGACATTATTGATAATATAATAAAATAAATTAAAAAAATAGAAACTCACAAAGAAAGACTTAATATTACACTGTTCAGGACATGGTAATATACCCATACTGGCTTGTAGACTTTCTCTCTGTCTAGCACCCTTGGAATCACAAAAGCTGGTAACCTAACAACAGGTTGCCATATGTCTCTAGATACTTTAAAATTGAGTTATCTGATTGTTGAATAAACAATGATGACTAAACAAGGAAACATAGTTATAAAAATAACTTTGTTCTTTTAATGTTTATTAATGATGGCTAAATTTATTCCTACAGATGTGCAAGATAAAAAGTTAAAAAACATTTAAAAACCAAATGTGATAGGATCTACGTTTTGGAAGTATATATGTCTATCTATCCCTGATTACTGAATTCTGTATTAATACACAAAGCACTCTGTATGCTAGTTACTCAGGCTCCAAGTTTCTCATCACCACCATGGCCTGGCTCACTTCTTCCTGACTTGACTCCTGACCTCCTGTCTGGAACAAAGATAGGTGCATATCCTTGGCAAAGATCTACCTGTCTCTGCCTTCAGAGTACAGGGATTGAGGATATGTGCCAACACCCCATTGGATGAATGCCGTATTTTAAACCATACATAAAATCTTTAAGCAATTGATCATTTTCTCAGTAATCTAACTGGAAATTCATACCATAGGGCTGTGGAGGGCTTGTATTTTATATCTCATTTCTATATTGGTGGAAATAATAACAAGTAATTACATGTGTAGAATTTCTGAGCAAAGTTCATAGTTGCATTAATATTCAGCCAGTTTAGCTGGGGAAATACACTCTGCCATGTGTCTAGAAATAGCTAACAAATGTGACTGAAAAATTAGTGTTTTGTTTAGAGACAATGCTATCAATGAAGTAAATTAAGTGATTAAAATAGAGATTTTTATCTATAGTTTCCTCTTTATATTCTTTTATATATAATCTTTCATATTCATAATACATGAGGAACAAGATAGTGAAGCTGAAGAATTTTCTCCGAAGGCATGCATAACCTGTGGTGTTGGAAATCTCATTGGCAGGACATCGGGAACACTCAAAACAGCAGTCTGCATTTCCTTCCCGGTGGGATTTCTTGAAACCAGGATAGCAAGATGCACTACACACAGAAGTGGAAAACTGAGAAAAATCAGATATATGTTGATAGCAGAAATGTTTTTTCCTTTTGATCCAATTTCTTTCAACATATTGACATATCAACAAACTTATTTTCAGTATTCTTTAAATGAATTAAAATGTTACCAACATTTTTATTCTATTAAACAATATCATATATACATGTGTAAATGATTTCATAAAAAACTATAGCCCCTATCAAAAATAAAACAAAGACATAGAAAGCAAATCCATCAATAAAATATAAGCCTCACTTAAGTGTTTGGCTAAAATTAAAATTAAAAAGGCCGCCTACCTGCCTACTTCCTGATGCCCACTCTATCATGTCTTCAGATAAGAACAGTTGTTGATCATTTTCAAAATAAGGAGAAAAGTGTCCTATTTTCACCTTTAGTATTTGACCTTGTGGAAGTTTCAAAGCATTGAGAATGTCATACATTGCATCTAATTTTCCTTTTTCATTAATATTCACTGGGTCCCAACAGGATTAATAAATCTTATATTCTTCAGAAAATCATTTACCTAAAAATGCATAATCTTATGATTAGATATGCACAGAAATTAAAACATACATATTCTGTGGAGGATGTTTTTTACTTATTAGACTCTCAAAATCCAACTATTTTAGTACAAGAAACTAACCAACATGGCTAAAATGTTTACTTGTGTGTATGTGTGTGTGTGTCTATGTGTTTCATACACATGTATGAATGTAAATATACCCAAGAGCATTTATGAAAGATGACAAAATGGTATCAGGTGTCTTCTTCTATTGTTTTCTAACTTACCTTTCTTGAGATAGGTTCTCTTACTAAACATAAACCTTACTGGCTTTTGGTCTTGCTGGTTAGTCACTCGTCTTTTAATATGTTTATGTTTTCTCCTCTCCAATGCTGGATTATAAGAATGCACAGCCATGCCCAGTTTTTAACATAGGTATTGCTATTTAGTCCTAATTGATTCAGATTGTGATCATTTTAAAAGTCAATTTGCTACAACCTAGAATTATATTTACCTGCATGCATTTAGCCTTTATCCCTTTCCAACTTTCCATTAATTGAATATCTATTTGTTGTAGGCATATGTTGTGTAAGGCATGGGCCACAGCATACACAGCATTATAAATGTTGTAACGCTCATCATTTATAGCCATATCAAAATTGTGCCATGGTAACCATTCCAACGAGGTATTAGATGAGCAATGATTCAGTGTTTTACAGTCTGACACAAATGTTGAACAATTAAAATAAATCCATCCCAATCTTGCCAGAGAAACATCATCTGGGTAATTGGAAAAGTTTGTTTTCTGAACAAAATGCTTAAAAGTAGAAATTCCTTGATAGTGGTGTGAAAAAGTGATAGTTCCATGGGAAGTGTCAAGGGTGAAATCTGTTGTTCTTGAGATGACATCCCATTGTGAAGTGGTGACCCACAATCTTTGTATGACTAAAGTCTCCAATCTTCTAAAGCTCACTTCTAGAGTAGAGTTCATGTTACCATAAATGATAACAACTTTTGCTGATGATGTTATCATTTTGTAATAATAAGTTTCAGCCCTTTCAATGTATAACTGCATGTTTACTGGAATCACATTTGCAAAAGCTAAACAGACTTTGTGTATTTTCATCTCTCTTGTCATATCTGAGAGAAATTGAACACCATGGTCATCATTTAAGATGACCATCCCAACCCAGTTCCAGTTGAAATAAATCATCAAGGATACCATGGCAATAACTAGGCTTGTGTCCTTTGGAACAATCTGATATAGATGAGGAAATATGTCACGGTCACTCAGAATACCATGAAATGGTCCATAATTTACCTAAATAAAACAGAACCCAGGAAGTAACATAAAAAAACTAAACCAAAATTAAAAAGTACCATCTAGTACTCTAAAAAATAACTTGTTTCCCAAGTTCCTTTTATGACTTACTTTCTGAAAGTTGGAAAACTACTGACATTTCTCAGTATTCTACAAAACCCTCATTTCTGCAATTCTTAGTCATCCATGAAAATAGAAGCATTGATGTTTCAAAAGTGGGGTCTTATTTTTTATCATTTTGGAAAAAAAATAATTAATTGGAAGAGACACCATTTCAGGATCCTTCCTCAAATATCCACAAGCACAAAACAAACAAATGAATAAATAGAACAATAGAACTTAGGGTTTTAACTTTACATATCACACATAACATCACCTGTGGAAATGTGAAGAGCTGCAGGAGTGCTCCCACTCGGGCAGAAGCTGACCATGTTGGTCCTGTAAGTGCTATATCACAATTACTGTATTCACAGATGTAGTTAGGAAACATGTGACCAGATTTTGAGAACATATTTAAGTCATTGATATTTGATGCTGTAATATCACATCGGTCACCAAGAAAGGTAAATCCCAAAGTAATGTTAGGTAAAAGCTTAGGGTCCTTGTTGATTTCTTCTATGGCAAAGAGTATTACCAGAACATATTGGTATGTTTTCACTGGCAAACTAAAAACAAGATACAGCAACCATTACTGACATTGCAACAAACATAGTAATCTTCAAATTAAACACAAAGAATGCTTTGTACTAATGATACTTATTCCCTCAGTTCTAATATTATATAATCCTCTTTCAAGGAAGATGAAAGTAGAAGAAGCTTTTAGGAACTAATAATTATTTTAAAACTCATAAAGTTGGACCAATCATTAATACATTTTTTTCTCATTGTAAAAGTCTTTTAAAAACTTTCACTCTCCTATTCACAATAAAAAGTTGTTAAGTGACCTTATTCCATTGATGAACCAGAGGCATTCTCTTAATATACAGTGAATCATCTCATGTCTTGATTCTGAAATAAACATTCTCAATAAATATTAAGAAATCAAGATTTTTCTCATTACTATTTCTGTATCTGTCTTGTTATGTAAATGTTTGAAGTAACTATTTGATTTTAGTTTAACTTTGTAGGTCATATGCATCAACAGATTTATTATTTTAAAATTTTTTTCTTTTAAGTTAAGGTGAAATTTTATTCAAAAGTACTTCTTCAAATCAAATCATTCTGTCCATATTAGTATCTCAAGTTAATGGAATAAAATAAATTGAATGTGCTATAAAAAAGCATATTCAATATTCTTATCAATTACATCAGTCTAAGAAAATTTGTTTTTATTTAATTAGAAAGAAAAAATGAAATCATGGTGAAAGCATTTTTTTCTAACTAATTGGAAAGTATCTGTAGACAGGCTAAACTAGTCAGAGCCACTAACATTACACAGTGGACAACAAAAGAGGTGGCTTATTTTTTAAGAATTTTCTTTTTTTTTAAAGTATCTTTTTATTATGAACAAAGAAGTCACATTTTCTATCCCTATACATCCTTAATCAAGATCCCTTCATCCTCCCACCATATCAGGTCATTCTTTCTTCTCCACATCTCCCCATCCCCACCATGGGCAGGCGATCCCAAGGTCCCAAGGTCCCAGTATCGATTAGTTCAGCCTCCACTCCTGGCAAATCCAGTTTTCTCCCCTCAACATCAAGACAGAATCAGATGTTTCTCTAGGGGAGGTGGGATCCAAGGTCAAGGTGTTTCTGATCCCAAGCTGTTCCGTGGTTATGGTTTGCATCCTGGGCATGCTTTGCTTTTTTGTTGTTGATGTTTTTAGTTAGAGTCCACTAATGAGTGAGTGCAACACCTGCATATCTTTCTAGGTTTGTGATAACTCGCTCAGGAGGATACTCTCCAAAACCTTCCATTCACCTGCAAATTTTAGGATATCAATTTTTCTTACTGCTGAGTAGTACTCCATTGTGTAGATGTACCACAGTTTGTTAATCCATTCTTAAGCTTAGGGACATCTAGGTTGTTTCCAGGTTCTTGCTATAACAAATAATGTTGCTATGAACATAGTTGCACTAATGCCATTGGATTGTAACTGTGCATCTTTAGGGTATTCACCCAGAAGTGGTGTTGCTGAATCCTTGGGGAGATTGATTCTCAGTTTTCTGAAAAATCACCATACTGCATTCCAAAGTGGCTGAACAAGCTTACCCTCCCACCAACAATGGAGGAGTGTTCCCCTTGCTGTGCACCTTCTCCAGCATAGGCTGTCATCTGTGCCTTTTATCTTAGCCAATCTAACAGGTATCAGGTGGTATCTCAAAGATGTTTTGATTTGCATTTCTCTGATGGCTAAAGATGATGAGCACTTTTTCAGGTACCTTTCAGTCATTCGTAATTCTGCTGAGAATTCCCTTTTTAGATCTGAACCTCATTTTTTGATTGGGTTATTCAAGGTTTGGGGCTCTAGATTCTTGAGTTCTTTATATATCTTAGAGATCAATCCTCTATTACTTGTAGGGCTGGTGAAGATCTTTTCATGCAGATTTTCAGATATTTGTATGGTTTTCTGAATTTCATTCCTATCTGTTGTAAAACCTCTTTTTCTCTTTCTTTTTCATATTATGGATTTGATAGTTTTTCTTTGTACTTCCCTTAATTTTAATAGTTAACCAATCCTCACCTTTTTAGAAAAACTTTCTCTTCATTTCTTTGATTCCTGTCAGTGTTTACTTTATTTCTATTTTATTCATTTCTTTTCTGAGCTCAATGAAGTACATTATACAGTCTACTTGTTTGTGATCAAAACAAAATATGAAAATGATTTTTGCTTCTGGTAAAGTAAAGCCTTTTGTGCCCTATATTATTTCATAAAATTAAGTATATTATGTCATTTACTATGGTCATAACAGTTTTTCTCTTTTGACAGTAAGTTTAGTTTTATTACAAATGAACCTACTTGAATTTATTTTTATAAGTTTCATAAGAGCCTTTACATGGTTACCTTTGAAGTAAAAAGGTAAAAAAATGTATATATAGTAGACAGTTGATGGTACCAACTGGTTGAATCACTAATTCTCTAAATCTATCTGTCCCTCCTAAATGAAAATGTCTGGGACTTGGTTCATATGTGTGTTCCTTTAGTAAATCTGTACATGACATAATCCCTTTTTATTTTTTTCACTTTTAATATAGGAGGACATTTTGACATCAAATTAATGAATTGAATGAAAAAACTAAGAAAAATGTCTGGATAATTTGAGTGCACTTCCCTAAGAAGAAAAATGTAATGCATATTTCGAGTAGAGATATTAAAAACTAAAATCAAATATTTTAAATTATATCAATATGAATATGGTTTGTAGAAAAAGAGAAATATACTGAAATCATGTTAGAAGGCTTCAGATTCTAAGGTATAAAGCATTCAAGTTCTAATAAAATAGAATTGGAATTTTATAATTAATAGATATCTTTTCACCTACTAAAAGAGATTTTATTCTATTTTTAATTTATTTCATATATTTCTATACAATCTCAGGGCATTAAAAGGAGACAAACTAGAAATGCAAAATCAGAAAGTATTTCACTAAAACATACTTTGTGAAAGAGACCTCCACTTAAGCAAATGGTGAAATAAAAAATTAACAGCTACTCATAAACTGCTATAACAGCATAAGGAGACAGCAACCCATGGACATAGCCAGACTGACAGGGATAAGAACTCACATAGACTGCAAAAGTATACACAGACAAAAATCTTGGTTCTGAGAAAGAAAAGTGTATAAAAATTCTAACCTTAACTAGAAGCTATTTGAAATCAAGACCTGCTGGGAAATAGAAAGTAAATTTTTTTAACTTATTGTCACTTGGCATATCAATTACATACATTTCAGGGCAGAGCCTATACTTAGCAATAGCTGAACAACACTTTTGTGTATTTTTTTGTTTGTTTCTGTAATTGTGACTAAGAGGGTTTTCTTTTCTTTTATTTTTTTTTTGTTTGGGACTACTAGGGAAGAGAGAGGGAGAAAGAGAGAGAGAGAAGGAACATGATGTTGTGTCACTAGGAAGGGAAGAATGGTCAGGGAAGAGTCAAAGAGGAAAAACAATTTTATCAAAACACATTGTGTGAAAAATTTAAATAAAAATAGTATATGTCATATAAACTATAAATTACATTAATTTAGGTTTGTGCAAGTAATTGATAAAAAATTTCAAAGTTCAAATAATTTGACATGTCTTTAAACCTCTGTGCATTAATTTATGTAATTTTTTTTTAAAATCATGGGGAAAATATTTCTACATATTCACAAAACCAACTTTCTTTACTATGACAAGAAATTAAACCTCAAGAAATTAACTGGAGTATTGTATATTATCATGTTAGATTAGGAAACTTATGCACAGAAAAGAAACATTGAGTAGAAAAGACATCTGACAGAATGATGCTATTTATATATTTATTTTTACTAGTCATTCATCTAATAGAAAATAAAGGTCCATAATATCAAAAGAAGAAAAATAGTTATGAACAAAATACAAAAAACAATAAGTAGAGAAAGAATGGTTACTATATTTCAATAGCAGAAGTTCAAATAGGTAATAGATTTGTGAGAATAATTCAAAATATTCAGCAGCTAAGAATCCAATTTGTTATATATATATATATATATTTTATATAATTTTATGCTAAATATATCCACATTTATTACCATTCACTATACATTAAATTCTGTTTAGTAACATCATTTTTAATAATTTGGGTAAACTTTCATTGAGAATGAAATTTATCAAATCCAATTTACCACAATTTTCCATTGTCTCTGTTTCTTCTTATTTATTTTTTTTCTGGCTAACATGCTAAAAATATTTACTTATAATCTGGGCTATTTATCATCTGACCAAGATACCTCAAATATGCTATTTTTGTTTCTCTGCATTTTTGCCTACTGCATATTCAGAGAAGAACACAAAATTTACTTCACAGAGATAAGTTATACCACAGCATACCTTGTGAGTGGATTTTTTTCACCCCTTATCATACACACTTTTAACAAGATTGTTTACTTTAGATATTGAAAACAAAACTCAAATAAGCTAAAAGGTAGATCCTTCACACCTGGAACAAAAATGTTTTTAACAGTCACCAGAATCAAAATGTGCACAGTGAAATATTTACAAAATTTTAAGTGCTTTTGTAAAATTATAAAAGAAGAAAATAGAGTGCATTATATGTAAAACTAATAAAACAAAAATACTTTTAATTAATATATAAGTATATTCAGTAGTGACAAAGATAATCCAATGTGTTACATTTATCTTTGCTCTCAAATATTGTCACCTACTTATAGTAACTTCTGACATAGGGTACTCAAAATAAGACAGATGGCCCTTTTTCCATTGACATCTATCTCCTGTTTTCAGCAGAAGTACAAGTATTCAGCAGGAGTCTACTGATTGTATAATTTTTTAATTATAGGTAGACTATTTACTAAATACGTGACAGTGAGAATAACACAATGAGTGATTTGCTATTGTAGACAAGAAACAATAAAATTGAAAACAAAAAGCCATGAAAAGCTCACAGTGGACAGTCCTTAAATAACTTAAATGATCCTCATCTTTAGAAGCCATGGAACATAAGTGGCATGATTTCCTGGCATGCAAATTATTTGAAAAAATAAGTAATATGTATGATACATCTACCCAAAGCTAGGAGACAAATATAAATGAGCTACTTTTTTTTTAAATTTATGCTCATGGTGAACCCTTAAAGGGACAATTTGCTGCAGCCTTCTAACACTAAACTATAGTGGTATAAGTTTGGTTTCTAAGTGAGAAACCCATACCCCATTTGTAAAGTAGCAACTCTCAAGAAGATTGAGATCTAGTTTTGTCTCTCTTAAATCCCATCTTTATAAGTGAAAGTCTAAAATAAAATAGTAAAATAAACTTCCATCCATTTTAAGGGTGAAAAAATGGACAAACTAAAATTTAAATTTTTCCTAAGTACTCTGGGTGGGAAAACAAGACAGCCATACAGTGCCTGTTTTTGCCATTACATTATAGTAACATAAACAGAAAATGAAGACATAGCTGAGGAACTCACGGGAAATCCAGCAGCACCCTGAAGTAATCTTTCTCTAGACATGCAGCTATTTTGAAAAGAATAAAACCACAATCTGTCCTCATGTCAGCATCAAGATTTTCATTGTGATTTATTCTCCAAAAGCAACTGGTTTCAGGAAAACTGCCCAATACTATAGAAAGCTTCAGTAGTAGACAGAAAATATTCAAAATGTATATTTTTTCCATGTCTGCCATTAAGTAAGCCATTCAGTGCAATGTGGTTACATGTACAATATTGTGGACACACTCCAAACATTTACTCATGTGCACATGTGTGTCTCTTTTTATTACTGTTGCTGAATGGAGAGGCAATTCAGGTTGGTCATAAATTCTGTCAATTCAATCTCACCACAAACTCCCCAAATTTCTTTCTTCTGATTATTTCCTACCATCCTTAGAGGAATACCAAACAATCTACCCTAAGGCATTACATCTGAGGTTTACATTGAATGTGAACCACAAATTAGAAAATATGTTTTAAAGGTCATCAATTTCTGCCTCAGGGTAGTGATTTCATTTATGTCCAAGGCACAAGAGTTCTGGGAGTTATTATTCCAGGCCTATGTCATAAAGTCATTTGAAATCTCAGATGTGGATTTTATCATGGGATTAAAAGTAAGGATTGAAGTAAAAATGTCACATATCCATTTTACTCAGAGAACATACAGATACATGATGCTTTATACCTTTATTGTTCATTATAGGCAGGGATAGATGTATTTTGTGTAGATTTATTATTTGATACAATTCTACCTACACTGAATGTAATTTTGTTTATCTAAACAACCTTAAATAAAATTCAGAAATTAATGTAATTATCCTCAGTACATAAATTTCTAGTCACTGTATCAATATCAATAGAGACACTAAATTTTATTCACATCTAACTTCTACAATGTTACATAGTTTTTTGACAATTTCTAAAAATAAAGTTCCTGCAATAAAACACATCTTCACTCTTAAACACTGACCAACTTGGCCATGGAAGCAGATAGGTTAATTGAAGATTTTTCACCTCTTCCTCTATTTTCCAAATTCAATGCCCCAATCTCATTTCCATATTTATAGCATATATAATGAACATACTGAACCTTCCCCTATACACTACTGACTCCTCCCCCATCTCGAGTATATCACACAGATTTTTCATTTCAAACTTTCTTTCCCATAGTTTCCTCTTTATCACAGCCCCCAAATCCAGTAGGGACTATGAACCTATAGGTCACTATAGCCAAGCATGTAAGTATCATAATTGCAGATATAATTTTTTTCCTCTCCTTCAAATCCACTTCCCCAGTCTTATCCCCCGTGTTATAGCAGACCATATTCTACAGCCTTGCTTTCCGCTCTGCCCCATCTCCAGGGAATTACAAAGCAATTTGTGCAAACCTAAATGTCTAATACCATCATAAAACCACAATCAATAGCAGCCAGAACAAGATGACTTTACTAGAACCAAACAACTTTACCACAGTATGTCCTGAGAATTTCAACATACCTGAAACATAATACAAAGACACAGAAATAGCCTTTATGAATATGATAGAAATTCTAAAAGAAAAAATGAATAAATCCATTAAAGAATGCTTTGAAAACACAATCAAACAGTGAAAGAAAGCACATAAAGCAGTTCAAAATTTGAACCTGAAAATAGAATTAGTAAAGAAAACACACCTGTCAAAATCTGAAGATAAAAAAAATATTTAGAAACAAGACTCATCAACCAAATAAAAGAGATGGAAGAAAAAAAGCACAGGCATTGAAAACACAATAGAAGAAATAGACATAACAATCAAAGAAATTATTAAAACTAAAGTATCTAGGCACAAAATATCACATAAATATAAGACACTATGATAAAATTAAACTTAAGAATAATAAGAATAGAGGAAGAAGAAATGCAGGTCAAAGTCATAAAAATATTTTAAACAAAATTAGAAAAAGATATGTTACTAAACTAAAGAAGAAAATGCAAGTCTAAGAAACATACAGTATTCCAAATAGTCTAGATCTAAAAAATATTTTTTCAGCAGATAGTAACTGAAATATTAATTATAGAGAACAGAAAAAGGATACTAAAAGTTCAAAGAAAAAAAGACCAAATAACATATAATGGCAGATATTTTAGAATCATGAATGACTTTTCAGTGGAAACCCTAAAAGCCACAAGGGCCAGAAAATGTTCTACAGATGCTAAGAGACCACTGAAGAGATTTCAAACTACTATACTCAGCAAAACTTTTGATAACAATAGAGAAAATTATATAAAAGCAAATATAAACAATATCTATCTCGAATCTCAGTAATAAAGAAGACACTAGAAGGAAAACTTCAAAATTATGAGAGTAAGAATTAACTTCCAACAAAACACAAGGAATTTATAACTGAGGCCAAGAAACAACAAAAGAAACACACACATGCACACACATACACACACCACCACCACAGCCACCTCCCATCAATAAAAATAACAAAACATGAGAATTCAAAAACATTATTTATGGATGTCTCTCAATATCAATGGTCTTAATTCTGCAATAAAAAATAAGACCAACAGAATAGATACAAAGAAAGGATCCATTCTTCCTCTGCATCCAAGACACATCTTAACATCAGGGTGAAATCATTCCTGAGTAAAGGGATGAAAAAGATATTCTATGAAAATGTCCCTCAACTGAAGAGTGCATTAACAAACTGTGGTACATCTACACAATGGAGTACTATTCAGCAGTAAGAAAAAATGATATCCTAAAATTTGCAGGCATGATTCAGAGAATATCCTCCTGAGTGAGGTATCTCAAACCCAGAAAGATAAGCAGGACTGATCGGGTTCCGGTTCCCGGACCAGGGGCTGTCTGTGGAGCTTGTCCTCACACACTCTGTAGCAGACAGAGATAAACTCAGTCTGCCAGGGTCCGCCCAGCTGCTGCTGAGGGATTTTGCACTACTTTCCACCTCCAATGGATCAAACAGATAAGGACTGAGGACTCTGAAAGACAGTCTCAGACTCCGCCCAAAGGTAAGGTGGGTTCAGCAGGCCTCAGTGCCTGAATCTTGTGTTCTGGTCAGGTTCCAGTTCCGGGACCAGGGGCTGTCTGTGGAGCTTGTCCCCACACACTATGTAACAGACAGAGATAAACTCGGTCTGCCAGGGTCCCCCCAGGTGCTGCTAAGGGAAATTTCATGGCCACCTTCCTCCAACTGATCAAGGAGAGAAAAATTGAAGACTTGAAATCCAGTCCCCTGCCCAGAGACGAGGTAGAGATTGAGCTGACCTTTTATTCAGAGGAGACAGGAGACACACAAACCCATGTGCCACAACTGACCAGAGGACACCTAATCGCAAACCACTGAAGCCATGGGCAGACGCCAGTGCAAAAATATATATAATGATATAAAGAACAACAAGATAACTCCAGAAAAAAGTAGCAATCCTACAAATACAAGCCCCGAACTGAGCAATGAAGAGGAAACAGAAGGAAGCAACATCAAAAATTCTTTTATGATGATACCTGAAGCTCTCAAAGAAGTTATGAAAAAATGCCTTAAAGAAATAGAAGAAAAACAAACAAAAAATTGGAAGAGATGAACAAATCTATGAAAGAAACATTCCAGGAACTAACAGCTGAAATAGAAGCAAAAATAGGCACAAAATGAGGCAAACATGGAAATAGAAAACCTGAAGAAAAAAGCTGGAACCACAAATACAAGCATAACAAACAGAGTTCAAAAGATGGAAGATAGAATCCCTGAAGTGGAAGACTCAGTAGCTCAAATAGATATATCAGTCAAAGAAAATACTAAAACCAAAAAAAAAACCATAACACAAAATGTTCAGGAAATCTGGGACACCATGAAAAGACCTAACTTGAGAAGAATAGGAATAGAAGAAGGAGAATACCAGCTCAAAGGCACAGATAATGTTTTCAATAAAATTATAGTAGAAAACTTCCCTAACCTGAAGAAGGAAATGCCTATAAAGATACAAGAAGCTTACAGAACACCAAATAGATATGACCACCAAAAAAAGTCAGTGTGCCACATTATAATCAAGCCACAAAACATACAGAACAAAGAAAAAATTTTAAGAGCTGCTAAAGAAAAGGGCCGACTTACATATAAAAGCAGACACATGAGAATAACATCTGACTGTTCAATGGAAATGATGAAAGGTAGAAGGGCTTGGTCATAAGTTATACAGATGCTAAAAGAGCATGGCTGCCAAACTAGAAAACTATACCCAGCAAAATTATTAATCACCATAGATGGAGTAAAGAAGATATTTCAGTACAAAGTCAGACTGAAAGAATATCTATCTACCAATCTAGTGCTACAGAGAGTATTAGAGGGAAAACTACAACCTAAGGACCCCAGATGCACCCATGAAACCACAAACAATCATTAATTCCACAAAAGAATACTCCAGAGAAAGGAAATACAAACAAGTTACCACCAAAAACTGGCAGGAAATATCCATCAGTGGTCACTAATATCCCATAATATCAATGGACTCAACTCTTCTATAAAATGTCACACACTAACAAGATGGATACAACAACAGAAACCATCCTTCTGTTGCCTACAAGAAACACACCTAAACCACAAAGACAGACACAGGCTTAGAGTAAAGGGTTGGGAAAAGATTTTCCAGTCAAATGGTCCTAAGAAACAAGCGGGGGTTGCCATCCTAATAACTAACAAAGTAGACTTTAAGCTAAAAGCAATTAAAAGGGACCAAGATGGTCATTATTATTCATAACAAGAATAAGGTTTTTGGGTTAATGTCTGGATCCTCAATTCTATTCCATTGATTCACAAGTCTGTTTTTAAGCCAGTACCAGGCTGGTTTTATTACTGTAGCTCTATAGTATAACTTAAAGTCAGGAATAGTGATTCCTCCTGAGGTTCTTTTGTTGAGTAAAATTGTTTTGGCAATCCTGGCTTTCCTGTTATTCCAAATGAAATTGAGTATTGTTCTTTCAAGGTCCAAAAAATATTGTGTTGGGATTTTTTTTTTACTTCAAACTGTTGGCCCATGTCTTAAACACATTACTAGCTAGCTCTTTCATATTTTTTGGGGGGGAGACAAAGACATTCTTTATTTTGTGTGTGTGTGTGTGTTGATCTTACCCTCTGAATTTTTTTTCCATCCCTGTATATCCTTATTCAAGGTCTCTTCCCCCTCCCACCACTTCTGGTCATTTTTCTTCTCTGCAACTCCCCATGCCCTCCCTGGGCAGGGGGCAGACAGTCCTATGGTCCCACTGACACAATAATGCTTGGATCAGTCTCCACTCCTGGCCAAATCCAGTTTTGTCCCCCTTCCCTCAAGAGTGAGTCAGGTGTTCCTATAGTTGGAGTGGGGTTCGAAGGGTCAGTCCAGGGTGTTTCTGATCCCAAGCTGTTCAGTGGTTGTGGTTGGCCGCTTGGGCATGATTGGCTTTTTTTCCTTTTGGTTGTTTAGAGACCCCTAATAAGTGAGTACATCCCCTGCTTATCTTTCTGAGTTTGTGATACCTCGCTCAGGAGGATATTCTCCAAATCCATCCATTTGCCTGTGAATTTAAGGATATCCTTTTTTCTTACTGCTGAGTAGTATTCCATTGTGTAAATGTACCACAGTTTGTTAATCCATTCTTCAGTTGAGGGACATCTAGGTTGTTTCCAGGTTCTTGCTATTACGAATAATGCTGCTATGAACATAGTTGAGCTAATACCTTTGGAGTGTGAATGTGCCTCTTTAGGGTATACACCCAGAAGTGGTATTGCTGGGTCCTTAGGTTTCTGAGAAACCTCCATATTGTATTCCAAAGTGGCTGAACAAGCTTATACTCCCACCAACAATGGAGGAGTGTTCCCCTTGCTCCGCATCCTCTCCAACATAGGCCTTTTATCTTAGCCAATCTAACAGGTGGTAGGTGGCATCTCAAAGTTGTTTTGATTTGCATTTCTCTGATGGCTAAAGCACTTTTTCAGGTGCCTTTCAGCCATTTATAGTTCCGCTACTGAGAACTCCCTTTTTAGATCTGTAAACCATTTTTGGATTGGATTATTCAAGGTTTGGGCTCCAGATTCTTGAGCACTTTATATATCTTAGAGATCAGTCCTGTATCACTTGTAGGGCAACCCCCACTTGTATCTTAGGACCATTTGACTGAAAAATCTTTTCCCAACCCTTTATTCTAAGCCTGTGTCTGTCCTTGCAGTTGAAGTGTGTTTCTTGTGGGCAACAGAAGGATGGTTTCTGTTGTTGTATCCATCTTGTTAGTGTGTGATGTTTTATAGGAGAGTTGAGTCCATTGATATTAAGGAAAATTAGTGACCATCGACTGATATTTCCTGCCATTTTTGGTGGTAACTTGTTTGTATTTCCTTTCTGTGGAGTATTCTTCTGTGGAATTATAGATTGTTTGTGGTTTCATGGATGTATCTGGGGTTCTTAGGTTGGAGCTTTCCCTCTAATACTCTCTGTAGCGCTAGATTGGTAGATAGATATTCTTTCAGTCTGACTTTGTACTGAAATATCTTCTTTACTCCATCTATGGTGATTAATAATTTTGCTGGGTATAGTTTTCTAGTTTGGCAACCATGCTCTTTTAGCATCTGTATAACTTATGACCAAGCCCTTCTACCTTTCATCATTTCCATTGAATAATTAGGTGTTATTCTGATGGGTCTGGCTTTAAATGAAAGTTGGCCCTTTTTTTTGCAGCTCTTAAAATTTTTTCTTTGTTCTGCATGTTTTGTGACTTGATTATAATGTGGCACACTGACTTTTTTGGGGGGTCATATCTATTTGGTGTTCTGTAAGCTTCTTGTATCTTTATAGGCATTTCCTTCTTCAGGTTGGGGAAGTTTTCTTCTATAATTTTATTGAAAACATTATCTGTGCCTTTGAGCTGGTATTCTCCTTCTTCTATTCCTATTCTTCTCAAGTTAGGTCTTTTCATGGTGTCCCAGATTTCCTGAACATTTTGAGTTATGGCTTTTTTTGGTTTTAGTATTTTCTTTGACCGATATATCTATTTGAGCTACTGAGTCTTCCACTTCAGAGATTCTATCTTCCATCTCTTGAACTCTGTTATGCTTGTATCTGTGGTTCCAGTTTTTTTCTTCAGGTTTTCTATTTCCATCTTTGCCTCATTTTGTGCCTTTTTTATTGCTTCTATTTCAGCTTTTAGTTCCTGGAATGTTTCTTTCATAGACTTGTTCATCTCTTCCAATTTTTTGTTTGTTTTTTCTTCTATTTCTTTAAGGCATTTTTTCATATCTTCTTTGAGAGCTTCAATGATTATCATAAAAGAATTTTTGATGTTGCTTCCTTCTGTTTCCTCTTCATTGCTCAGTTCAGATCTTGTAGTTGTAGGATCACCACTCTCTTCTGGAGTTACTTTGTTGTTCTTTATATTATTATGTAAATTTTTGCACTGGCGTCTGCCCATGGCTTCAGTGGTTCATGATTAGGTGGCTTCTGGTCAGTTGTGGCATGCGGGCTTGGGTGTCTCTTGTCACCTCTGAGGAAAAGGTCTGCTCAGTCTCTGCTCTGGGCAGGGGACTGAATTTCAAGTCTTCAATCTTTCTCTTTTTGAACAGTTGGAGGTGGGGTGGCCTTGCAAATTCCCTCAACAGCAGCTGAGGGGACCATGGCAGTCAGAGTTTATCTCTGCCTGCTACAGAGTGTATGGGGACATGCTCTGCAGACAACACTGGGTCCTGGAACTGAAACCCGACCGGAGCACAACTCTCCCTTGCAGGGATTCAGGTGCTCAGGCCTGCTGAACCCTCCTCAACTGTGGGCGGGGTCTGAGTCTGTCTTTCAGGGTCCTCAGTCCTTCTCGGTTTGCTCAGTTGGAGGTGGGTAGCTGTGCAAATTCCCTCAGCAGCAGCTGGGGGGACCGTGGCAGTCAGAGTTTATCTCTGTCTGCTACAGAGTGCATGGGGACATGCTCTCCATAGTAAAGTTTTTATTCATAAAGGCCAGGTACTACTACCTGACTTTCAAGGCAGTGAAGTTTGCTCATGAACATTTCAGGCTAGAATCTAGCTTGTTCTACTTATGGAATTTGGAGGAATCCTGGAAAAGCAATATTATTTAATATGCAGAAGGATCTAGCATGGAGAGTCCTCTCTGGGATTCAGTTTTAACAAAAAGCTGTAAGTGTTGACTGTCAAAGTGGCATCATATTCTGTTGAAGGAAGTTCACGTGAAACTCTTTGTATGTGTGTGTGGTACCTTAAAGTCAGTGCTTTCTCCCTTTTCTCTGCATCCTCAGGGTAGAATATTCACCTGTATTTCTTACATGTTTCTTCCTCAGGGGTCAGAAGAAGACTGGCTAACTATACCCTCCTTCTACCTGTCTGTCCTCTGATTCTCCACCCACTTCTATGATGCTCTAAATAGGCCAAAACAGCTCTTTTATTTACAGCATACAGAGAACATTCCACCACATCAAAGTTGTCCTCTTTCTGCCTGTCTGTTCAATAGAGTATCTGAAGTCTTAAGTATAAGATAATTAAAGGAGATACAGGGCATATAAATGGAAAATAAAGAAGTCAACATGTCTTTTTGTGGATGATATATCAACATATGTATGTGATTCAAAAAATTTCACTAGGAAAATTAGGTGAGTGATATACACTCTGAGTTGTATAGCTGCATACACAATTTACTCAACAAAAATGAGCAGGTCTTCTATGTACAAAAGACTCATGATCTGAGAAAGAAATTAGAAAAACTGGAAATTTTCACAATACCCTCAAGTAATATAAAATATCTTACATTAACTCTAATTAAGGAAGTGAAAGATTTGTATGATAAAAGTCAAGTCTTAGAGTTACCCTCCTCCCAGTCAACAAGTAAGGCCAACCTCCAGACCTGGACAACAGGGCACAAACTTTACCTCCAACACCATCACAGTTTAGAGTAGCAGGCAAACAAGCAGAAACCCTGTGGGCAAGATTGACTGTTACTGCCCTTCACTGCTCTTTATCAGACCCTCTAGCTTACAAGTCTCATTCTATTGTCCAACCACTTGGAAACCCCAACTGTTCCCTGAGTGAGACACAGATATGACCAGCTCTGATTTTACCAAGACCTCTAATTGTACTTATTGAACCAAGAACATCCTCCTAAATCACAGACAACACTTGAACAAATTGGAAAAAGAGATAAGTAGAAACTAGTGCAAAAATACATTTAACAACATAAAGAACCATGTATCACCACCAGAACCTAGCTGTTGTATAAGAGCAAGACCTGATCTCTCTAGCACAGAAAGATTTTGAGGAAAAATACCTCAAAAATAACTGTGAGGAAGATTAAAGCTCTTAAAGAAAAAACTTAAAGAGAAATTGAACAACTCCCTTAAAGAAATAGAGGAGAAAAAGACAAAACTATGAAGAATTTTTAAAAAATCCCTTAAACAGTGCTCGCTTCGGCAGCACATATACTAAAATTGGAACGATACAGAGAAGATTAGCATGGCCCCTGCGCAAGGATGACACGCAAATTCGTGAAGCGTTCCATATTTTTCAAAAAACAGAGAGAGAGTGTCCAAATCAACAAAATCAGAAATGAAAAGGGGGACATAACAACAGACCCCCAGGAAGTACAGAGAATTATCAGGTCATATTTTGAAAATCTGTATTCCACAAAATTGGAAAACCTAGAAGAAATGGACAGCTTTCTGGACAGGCACCATCTTCCAAAATTAAATGAAGACGAGATTAATTACATAAACAGGCCTATAACCATTAAGGAAATTGAAGCTGTCATTAAAAACCTCCACAAAAATAAAAGCCCTGGCCCAGATGGTTTCAGTGCCAAATTCTACAAGACATTCAAAGAAGAATTACTACCGTTACTCCTCAAAATATTTCACACAGTAGAAACTGAAGGAATATTGCCAAATTCTTTTTATGAGGCCACAATCACCCTAATACCCAAGCCACTCAAAGACACAACAAAGAAGGAGAATTACAGACCAATTTCCCTCATTCTCAACAAAATTTTGGCAAACCGTATACAAGAATGCATAAAAGATATCATCCACCATGACCAAGTAAGCTTCATCCCAGAAATGCAGGGCTAGTTCAACATACGAAAAACTGTAAATGTTATCCATCATATTAACAAACTAAAGGAACAAAACCACATGATCATATCCTTAGATGCGGAAAAAGCCTTTGACAAAATCCAACACTCCTTTATGATTAAAGCCCTGGAGAGATCAGGAATAAAGGGAGAATACCTAAATATAATTAAGGCGATTTACAAGAAGCTGACAGCC
>PVIH01025494.1:0-20588 GCA_004025045.1 Sigmodon hispidus
CTACCCTTGATAAGCCATGCTTATCATTCTTATCCTCTATATAGTTATTGTTAACTCTTCCACATTTTAAATTCTTTTTACTGTGTTTTTTTTTAATAAATACAAAATAAAGAAAAAAAAACTAAAAAAAAAAACAAACAAACAAAAAAAAAAGTTTGACTTGTTTGTGGCTGTTTTTTTTTTTAAATGATGTAGACATTCATATTAATTTTATTATGTTTGGCTTATATTTTAGGTATATTGTTAGTTTTTATTTTAATTTAGTGTATTTCTATTTATTTATTTGTCATGTGGTTTGAGGCTTTTAGTTTATTTGTAGTCTTATATGATTTTTTTGGAGGCTGGATGGAGTTTTTTTTACTCTGCCCTCCTTCAATCTTTCCTCTGATTTCCCCACCTACTGCTACGGTGCTCCACACAGGCCAGAACAGTCCCTTTATTTACAGCATACAGACCAACATTCTCACCACAATTAAATATATTAATGTTTTCAATTAAGAGAAAGAGTGTGTGAAATAGAATAAAATATTTTATCATGGCTTTTAACATGACTAACCAGAAAACTGTCCTAGCACATAGGATGCTTGCTAATTAAATTTTGGGCATGATAAGCAAATTAAGAACATAAATTTGTTGGAATGCTAAGACTCTAAGTTGAATGTCTGAGGAATTGAGGCTTGGAAAAAAATTGGTCATTAATGTCATGGGTTACATTTAAAACATGAAGTCAGATAAGATAACACATAGAGCACAGTGCTCAGATGAGTAATCAATGCTGCTCTTTAGAAACCTACCACAAATAATTTACCATATAATATGGTACTCTGAGAAAAGCATAAGGCAGCAACTGCCTTATGAAGCAGGTAGGATGAGGGTGGTGCTTCTCAGTCCCAGGAAGATGGAAACTGAGAACTGGTATTCCCAATAACCTTCACTTAATTAACACCTATGCTTTTGTCCACAAAATAGGAAAATATGTTCAAATTACAAACCACTTAGCTTTCCATCTTCTTTGTTTGCTAGCCCACACATGTAGAAAAAGCACTAAACAATGATCATTGACTTGAATACTTTGATTCTGCATCTGTAATTCACTGTACTCTAAGTATTCAATGATCCACATAGTATTCTACAAGTTCAAAAAATATTGTGTCAACTAAATTTTATTTTTAAAATAATTTGTTTTAAACTAAGCAACAATCTAGTGTTTATAACCCTTGATAAAATTAAAAGAAATAAAAGCATATTATTCTAATGTTTGATACCTCAATATTATAACTTATTTATGATTATATTTATCCTTGAACCTGAAGGTAATGGCCTAATGTAGCAACATGCCAATTTTGTGAATTCTATCTAGTATTTTTAATGTGCTTTTTGCTTGTAGAAATTAAAGCCCACATTGCTGAAGAGTGTGAGAATAGAGTTTTGAATTGCATGGTAAATTTTTGTTTATAAATATTAACTTTTTCCCCAGAAAATACTTAAATATCCCTAGGGCTCATAGTAAGTAAAATAGATACGAAAGTAGAGACACACATTTCTGAATGGGAGATGATGATGTTGTAAGCATTTTCAAAATTCTTACAGATGTTACTCATCACACAGCAGTTGTTGAGTGCTCTGGTCCATTGCTTTTTAGTACTTCTCTTATGACAATGTCCCATGTCCTTGTATCATAACGTATTTGCTATAATCATCAAGCCTTTGGTAGACATTTGACTAGTGAAGAATCACTTATGAAATATATGGTATTTCTATTAGTTTTGTAAAAGATAGAAGGAAAATATTATCTTATTCTTTCTTCTCAAGGCATCTAATTGTAACAATTCAGATATATAAAGTGAGAACACCATGAAGCAATACATCTTTAAGCTTTAAAGTTTACACCTGATTAGCTGTAACACTTTGAAATAACAGAATATAAATGATATTTAAATATTTGCAAGTGACATCTAGAGGAGAGAATACTTTAGATTTTCTTTTATTTGAACATAAAGTGTTCAGTTTCAGGAAAGATGGTGGCTACTTCATCTGTTTCCCTCAAATTGGCTCAACAGTGTCTGTGTTTACACTTTTAGCTTTGGGAAATAGTCATGACTTGAAATAAATTGGCTTTTAATAAAGAAGATTTAGTGGTCTGTTTTTCATACAGGCAGAAGAACGTCAGCAATTAGCATAAGTCTAAGTTCCTAAAACCTGTTCAGGGAAAAACTTACTCAAGGCAAATATATCAAGGTCTTCCCTGGAACAGAGGCTTAGTACTTACTAATCTTAGAAAATTCAGGATTTCTTACATGTAATTTGCTGTTATAATATCAAAACAGAACTATATAAAGTTGATATTTTTAGTATTTTTATTGAAAAATTTATTTTTATACAATATATTTTGATCATGGTTTTCCTTTTCATCTCTTTCTAGTACTTCTGTATCTACCAACCCACCCAACCCTATACCTTCTACATTTCTTTAATAAACAGACTGATTTTTATAAAAAGCCAGATTAAAAAAGTACATAAACAAAACACATAAAACCACATATTTAAAAACATATTAAATAAGCAAAAAAATCTATTAAGTAGAAAACTTCCCCCCCCAAATATTATGATACCAACCATCTTTTAAAATGCCATTGGATATTTTTTGTGTTGGTCATCTACTGTTGGGTAAAGTTCCTGCACTTAAATGTGGTTTGTATACCTAACAGGAAAATATTATTTTTTCCTTGGTGAGTAGTCATTGATTTTAGATATTTTCTGGGCTAAGGGTAGCAGGTCATTTTTACTTGCCCACTGGAAACCCACTTGACTTGGCCCTGTGGATATTGCCACAGTCTCTTTAAGTTTACATAAGTACCTTTCTGTCACGACCGCCTTGTCCCGCAAGAAAGATGTGACACCAGGCTCTTCTTTCAGCAGTTTCATTCAGGAACCTTGATTTCTGACTTCTGACTTACTTACCATGGGGACTGACTGATTTACTACATCTTCTCTCTCCCTCTCCCTTTCTCTCCTCAGGGAAACCCCCACCCACAGCCTAAATAGCCTCTGGGCAGCCAACCCCAGTATGCCATGTGGACACTGCCTGTAGGTCCAGGTACGTGGAAGAAAGCCAGATCCTCAGCCTAGCCAATTATGGGATAGTTTGTCACTGAGAGCACTCACCACATGGAAGGTGGAGGGCGGAAGCCAACGCCATCTTTAAGGCATAGCTACATGCAGCTCTCTACACCTTTCTGGTTTTGTTTGAAAGGTAATTTTTCCTTTGGTATCTTATATTACACACTGATTCTTATAATATTTAGAATTAAAATATTCTCTTTTGCCCAGTTCCTTGGACTCTGTCTAGAGGAGTTTTGTAGAGACATTTCAGTTAGGATTGAGTGTTTAAAGATCTTTCACTCTCAGTGTTTTATCCAGTTGTTAGTTCACATCTATTGTAGGAAAAAAGATTCTCTGTGATGGCTGAGCAAGATACTTACCTATGAATATAACAGGACATTGCTAGAATGCTGTCATACTTAGCTATATTCACAGATGAACAAAATTTAGTTTACCATTAAATAAAGTAAACTAAATCTAGGTTCATGCTCCCTCAAGCATTGTTAGCCATGGATTTCAAATCATGGAAAAGACTTCAATCTGAACAGTTAGTGTTTTGTTATTCCTGAAACTTTTGTGACATTGTGGTACCAGTGTATAATACAGACAAGTAACTATTGTAGAACAAAAGATTTATAGCTAGATTGGTGTTTACCTTTTTCTATGGTAGTGCTCAGAATACTTCTCAGTACTGTGACCAGTAGTCAGTAGTGCTGAAGCCTCCAATTAGGCACTATTTCAACTTATCTGTGTTAAATGAACTATGTGAGTGTTTCTTGAGCAATCTGGTCATATTATAAGTTTATGGTTGATGAATATATTTACTTTCTTAATTTATACTATGTTAATAAAACTGAAATGTCACTAGTTTTTTATGATTTTCAAATTAATAGGAAAAAATGAAGATTGAAGAACAATTTTGAATTGTTAAAGACATTGCTAATCAAGAATAGTCATTACTTACTTGATATTTTAGTAACCAGTAAAACATTTTAGGTATTCTGATTAGAAAAATAAACCATTAATCCTACTATTAAAATTTTTCTAATTTTGTAATCTCTGTGACTATGTATCCACCTTATTTTCAACAAGCATTTCCCTGAAGATAATCTGTGAAAGTCAGAGTACACTGCCGAAGGGGTGGGGGGGTGATGAGTTATTTATATGTGAGCTTGCAGAGATTAAAGATAAATGAAAAATGGTATCCTGAGCATGTATATGAAGACTTTCTGGAAAAAAAATTACTTAATGAGAAGATTAAAAAGGAAATTTGCCTGTATCCAACATAAGAAAAGAATATCTATTATCTTGAAAGCATACATTGAAGATAAAAGTACAGAAATGATAAATAAACTTCTTTTCTGCACCTGTTATATTGTTCTCTTTCTCTTGTACTTAGAGAACTCCAGATTTCAGGCCTTGAAATTTATGTCTCCTATGTAGAAATTTCTCAAGTTTTGAGTCTGAGTTGATTATTTTACTATATGACTTTTAACTTGAACTCAGGTCCACCAGTTGTAGAATGACTCTAAACAAACAAACAAACAAACAAACAAACAAACAAAAGCAAAGCATGCCCAAGCTGCAAACCACAACCACTGAACAGCTTGGGATCAGAAACACCCTGGACTGACAACTTGGATCCCACTCCCCCTAGAGGAACACTGGACTCATTCTTGAGGGAGGGGGGAGAAAACTGGATCTGCCAGGAGTGGAGACTGAAGTAAGCATATTGGGGCAGTGGGACCATGGGACTGAATGCAGCCTGCCCAAGGATGGGATGGGGAGTTGTGGAGAAGAAAGAATGACCTGATGTGGTGGAATGGGGAAGGGACCTTGAATAAGGATATACAAGGTTAGAAAGTGTGACTTCTTTGTTAATAATAATAATAATAATAATAATAATAATAATAATAATAATAAAAGGAAAAAAAGAAAAAATATAACCTCTAAGCCTCAACAATGACATAATCTAATTCCCTAATAAACTGTCCTAGTCGGCTATCACCACCTCTTCCCTTATTTCCTACTCACTCACCAACTGTCTTTGCCTCTCATCCCTCTTTCTCTCCCTTCCCTTTCTCTGCTATCTCATACTATCAGTGTCTCTATTCCTTTTTTCAATTGGTTCCACTTCTCTAGAGAACCTTAACAGACATAGTCACATAAATACACTTGGTGGAAGTTTCATTAGGTGTATCTTACTAGGATGAGTTTAGAAGAGAAAAACATTAGATACTGGCACAAATACCCTGTTACTAAGTCAAATGTATAGCTTATTTCAACCATGCTTAGAACAAGAATATCTTGTTATAGTCCCCAGTAAATAGAAAATGGAGATCTCCAAAATGTAATGAAAAGTAGGATTCCATGCAATGAGGTAAAATCTACAATGTTTCTTACCTTTTAGTAGAATCAAACCTGGGGTCTCAGCTTATGTACAATTGAGAAAAGAAGATGAGTGCTACTACAAAACCCTTTAATTTCCAATACTGTGTAGAAAAGAGAAAAATGTGGCAATGTTTAATAGTGAGATATAAGTTAATACATTTTGCCTTAAATTGTCATTTTTTTTCTTCTTCAAGGAGCAAATGGAAGGCTTGTTTGAACATAAATGATATCACAGTTGGAAGACTAAGATGCCTATGTATACAGTAGAGAACCAAAATAATATCCAGACCGTAGTACTCTGAGAATAAGAGAACCATGTCTAGATTAGTAAAAGTCATGTTTGAGAAGTAAGTATAATGGTACAAGATAACCCACTACAAAAGCTTTCTATACACTTAAAACAAAGGCTGAAAGAGTAACAAAACGCTGAACCTATCCATTGAGGGATAGGCATTTGATACTATTTTAAATTCTACTCCATGCCAAAGCTGACTATTCTTGTGCTTGAACAAGGCAAAAGGTGACTATGATTTTATACCTATTTCCCATAGAATAATTCCCAAGCAATTACTAAATACTTACTATCTCTTAAATTATTTGCCTTGGAATATGATAACATTTGTTTCAAAATTTCAATGTTTTTCTTAAAATAGACAACCTAGCAAGTCAAAAAAAATTATGTCACTGTTTGCTTCAGGAAACTCCTAAATCAAAAACAAAAACAAACAAATAAACAGAAACCACTGAAGATAGGTATCTTCTTACCCCAGGAAACAAGACTTACCAAATCACTGCTATATGTTTCAATATAGACTTCACATTGTACCCAAAATTTCTCTCATGAATCTTGTTGGGTTGAGTCAGTTGTCACCCTTGGTTTAAACAGCTCAAGTTCACACACAAAACTCCTCTCCTCTTCTCATTCACTTCTGAGTTATTCCTAAAACATACTCAACTACTGTACAGAGAGTTCTACTGGCCTTTTAATAGTTTTTGTGATAATTGGCAAGTTGAACACATTTTTTCCCATTTGTGCTTTTTACTTTCATTTTAGCTCCAGTGTAAGTTCTGGTAGCTTAAAATCAATTTTGCTATGCCATTATTTCTAACCAACGAGGGCATATTTAATAGTCAGTAGGCTAGCTGCTGGTGTTATCATAGATTATTTTACATTCATGAATGTATAGCCCTAAGTGCTGATCACTCTACTGTGATTATGAATAAAACCTTCCAATAGACCTCTCAAACAAGAAGGATTATTCAGTATTATAAAGGCTGAAAGGTAAATGTGGAATTTAATGCGCATGAGATCAAAATTCTAAATGATGTACTACATGCATTATAAACAGAGAGAAGCTGAGCAACCAAACTATTATTAGTTATCATGAATAATTCACCAATGAAAGCATCATCAATACTAGCAAGAAGTAAATTTGTGATTTTAATTAATGTTTAACAAACCAGAACTATTCTGCCTTATAGAGCATGATAAATGACAATGATAAAAGCACAATGTTTTTATCATTTGACATTATTATTAAAACCACATTCTTAAAAAGCTTTTTCTTTGAACTTACACATCTCATTTGAAAAATTGAGATAAGCATGCTACATTCCAGCACTTTCTTCAATTGAACTTTTCAAGTACTATTTATGAAACATCATGTACTCCCTAGCAACCATATTTTACAATAAAATGTAAAAAACAATGCTGTATTTCATATAACATTCAAAATTTACAGTTAGGGATAGAGGTATTTTTAGATAAAATTTAACATGTGTTTTCCTAAGACTGGTTGATAATGGAATTTCTAATATAACCTGTCCTGTGAGAATTGTGCCAACAGCTACAGACATGCTCTCAAAATAATATAATTTTATTAATTTGAGGATCTCTTGGTGAGGAAGTAAATCTGAAGATAACATTATTGTTCACATGATCACAGCCATTGGTCTTTTCACTGGAGTTCGTTTGCAAAGAATGGGCCACTTAACATTCTTCTATTTATCCTCTGCTCTGCAATTATTGTCTGTGTCCATCTCACCTAACCACTGTACTGCCACTGGTGCCCAAATCTAATCTGCTTCCTTCATGACTACATTAAAGACTGACTTAAGATAAGTGACAAATAGAAAATAAATTATTTTCCACATCTCTGCTGAAAGACAATGGGAATTACTTCATACTTTTGGTATAATTCAACTTAAATTTATTTTTATGTTCATGGAACACATATTTCAGTGAGGCTCAGAAACATAAAATGTAGAATATAGTCATGTGGGAAAGGTCTGGAAAATTAGCTCTAATATTTTATAATATAAATAGACACAGTATGCATATTTTAAACACATGTATTAATGATACATATTTGCATATGATCTACAGAAATTCAAATGAGATTATTTTTTACATATTTTATTGTATCTTCTAAAATAAACTTTTTATACTCAAGATGTTATAGTTTATTTAGATAAAGGAGAATGTTTAAATTTACTACTTTTTTTTTCAATCTTTACTTCTCAAGAACTATGAGAATATCTAATATTCATTTGGGACTGAAAGATGCTGGTTTGAAATTAAGATCACAATGATGATACATGTAGATTAAGATGAACTTTAGGGGACGTTTTCAAAACTCCCTTCTGTGAAACTCTAGATTTGAGAGATGTTAAGTTTGTATATTCATTTTTCTGCAGTTAAATACGGTTAGGGAAGCTTGCTCATACAAACCCCCTTAGAAGGTCACAGTGCTCATTAGCATCTTCAGTTTTAAGTCTCCCAGCAAACTCCCAAGCTCTTTTATAGTGATGTGACAGTATAATCCTTTATCAAAAGAACAGCTGTCAGACTCCAATGCAAGCCAATATCCCTAGATATTATTCTTTCAGAATCCTGGCCCATTGCTCAAGTGTCTTTAAAAGTATGAGAACAAACGTGGGTGACGAGAAACTTTCTAAATGCCTGCTTCTAGACTACATACTATATAAATAATTATTATCTTCTGCTTAAAATCACTGACTGAATGTTCATTAGACTGTTGCTGTATTCTTTTCCTTTTGCTACCATGATGTGTTCTAAATATCATTACTCATAATTATGTAGCTATTCATTGTATATTCTGAAGTCCAATAAGCCATTAATTCTATCAATTCTACATGGATATTGAAGAAGATATGACTGCTTACACTTTTACAAATATAAATTGCTGAAATACTAAGAATCAAAATTATATTATTTTATATAGGGACATTTGTAAGGTACTCAGATCATTAGAGGGTGGCCTGGTAAATGGTATTACCATCCTAATAAAAGCAGTTCAGTAGAAATTATTTAGTCCGTTTACACAATAAAGACATAGCTATTGATGAGGTTCTTCATGAACCAGAAAGAAGGTCAGTATGAGATACTGATCTGCTGACATCTTGATTTTTCTCTTGACAGCAATGAACAATGAGAAATAAAATTTTCATTGTTTAAATCAGTGATTCTCAGCTGGTCATTGTGACACCTTTGGTGATCACAAATTAGATATACTGCATTCACACATTATGAATCAATACATTATGATTCATAACAATAGCAGGATTACAGTTAATAAAAAGTGATAATTTTATGGTTGAGGTTACCACAACATGAGGTACTACATTAGAGGGTTGCAGCATTAGGAAGTTGGGGGAACACTGGTTAAATGGTTCTCCAGGTTTGGCGCTTATTATACAGCTACTCAAATGGTCCATCAGTGGTTTGGTACTAATAGTCATCTTCCCTCACTCACTTTTCTCCTTAGTTAGCAGAGCTTTAAGTTGCGAATTTCCTAGGTAAGACTTAGAATTCAGAGCCAAGCATGGTTCCACATGCAGAGACGGACCCATCTCTGAGTTCCGTGTCAACCTGGTCTGTATATGGAGTTCCAAGACAGACAGAACTATAGAGAGAATGAATCCCTGTATCAAAAAGCAACATGAATTTATTATACAAAAGTAGTTTTGTTTTCTAATGTCCTGTTTGAATGCATGGTGAAACGTTGTGTGATTTTATAAGTGTTGCCTTATAAGAGTTCTTATAAAAATTGAGAATATCAATTCTTTGTGTGTCTACTGTATTTATGGTAGGATTATAAAACCAGTCTACTATCATCATTTTCGAAAATATATTTTATTTTGAAATTTAAATAAAAATTGGAGGCATGAGACAATTGGAAAGATCTCAGAAACAATATGTGAAGTAAGTAAAGGGAAAGGGTAAAAGTTTTAGTATTTCAGTGACAATAGAATCTACACAAGTACTTATACAGTAAATATAGAAATACAATGAAATGTTTAATTGCAGTTAAAAACTATTCTTTTTCTTTAAAATGATGCTTTTCTTTGCTTAGAAACTTTTTCAGTGTCACTTTTATTTAAATTTTGCTCTAACAACAATAACTTCCCCTTAATTAATATATATTCAATCATTTTTTCCATCTAAAATTGAGAAAAAATATTTTTTTGAAACAGCATTGAATCTCTCCATTTATTTCTTCCTTTAAACTTAAACTAAGGATGAACATTCTGCCACAAACCTAAAAAAAAAAAAAAAGGAGGAAACTATTATTTGAATAACTATGGCTAAATGAGTTCAAATAAGTTCATTGTGTATTTTGTTCTTCTTTCTTTACTTCCTAATAGGCTATTAGACATTTGTGCCTCATTTTCTGGGAATATGATTTCTGACAATGAATTTCTTGACTGAATGTATAATTTTGGCTATTATGAATAATTTTATAGTAAACAAGGGACTATATCATGCACATGAGACAATGATATTATTTCTTTTAATTATGGCCAATAGAAAAAGTTAATTCCACAGTACTTTAGTTTCACTTTCTTGTTTCTAAAATAACTACTTTGATTTCTTACCAATAGTTCATGAAAGCTTGGTCTCCTCTCCTTGTGGCCAAATTTAATCTGCTTTTGTCTCTGGGATTATAGAAAGTACCATGAGAGCCAGAACTATGTTACCTCCCCCTTTCCTTCTACACACAGGAAAACCATGCTATGCCTTTGACCCACTAGGCAGATTTGGTGATGGTCCCAGAGAGTGAAGAACTATTGTGGGAAGAGGCACAGCCGTTCTCCATATACTACTTTCTGTTTAATGTGTCAAATAAACCATAATTTAAAAAAAAGAAGAAAGAAAAGAAATTAAAAACTAACACAAGAACATGACTCCATTACAAAGTGTTAGAAGTGGGAAGAAAGTAAAATTTATATTACCATGATTCCACTTGGTAATAGAAGGTAATAGAGTTCCATTTAGTGAATTACATTGGTTTTAGTAACTATCAATGACAAAAAAAAATAGTTTACCTAAAATATTATAGAGTAACCCTTATGCTTTTTTAAATAGAGATTGGTTTAGTAAAGAAAAACATTGCAATTGTAAAAATTAAAGATACTTATTTCTTTCTTATTACTGTGCGTCATTTTAGGAAAATAGTTTTCTTGATTTGGGAGGTTTTGCTGTCTCACTTTTCTTTTCTTTTCTATTTTTGTCACTGGTGCTATTCTTCTTTTCTTTCTTTTTTACTATCTATTTATTTATCAGCATCTATTACTATATAAAAGATTTGGTTAGGTAGGCAGATGGGAGAGGATCTGAAAGGAACTGGAGAAGTGGAAGAATATAAACAAAATATATTTATATTTAAATATTGTTTTCAAATAACACAAAAAGATAATTTAAAAAAGAAAGTATTTGGGTGGCTTGGACTGTAGTCAAAATTTAACTTAATATAAAGTAGTTATTTAATATGTATATCTTTAAAACATTTGTAATTAAAATAGAATCACATTACTTTCCAAACTCACTTCGCCTCCAAAAGCTACCTCTCAATGCTTCTCACTCTCTCTTTTCAGATGGATAGCCTCTGCTTTATTTTTCTATTGTTTCTCTGCCTATGTGTGCATGTATATGCACACACATACAATGTACACAAAATTAAATAAAGTCAACATGCTGAGGCTGCTTTCATTATTGATTTGTATATGGTTTCAGATCTGATCACTTTTTTAAGTAAGCAAATTGGGATTGATTTTCGTGAGAGGCTATTTTTTTTTTTTTTTTTTTTTTTTACCAGCAATCATCAGTTACCTAAATACTTTGCTAAGAATTGATTCCCCTAGAATTGTTACCTTTTCATTGAAGCATGCCTGCTGATATGCCATTTTGTGCCAAGATGTCTGTGAAAGTACAGTAAGGGGCACTTACATTTCAGATGTTACAATAATTTGTCTAATTGGCCCCTAGGCACACAAATATGACGCTTGGGTTATTAAGTTCATGAACCATAGGAAAAAAAATCACCTATTGCTCCATTGTAATACTAGCCTATTTCTTTACTTTACTCTAAATATTATTCTTAGATCAGCAGTTAGTTTAGTTATCAAGGAACCCTTTCTTCCTGGAAGATGGAAACAATCACAGAAAACCACAACAGAACAAAATAAATCAACAGATGGCAGGAAGACATGTTCCAATAAACAAATCAACATCATAGGTCCTGTGTCTCTGGATCAGTGAACAACATGGAAGTCTGCTCTGGAACTGTCTCTCCTAGAAATGGCTACATAAACAATCCTGAAATGCAAATTGGAGATTGAGATTCAGACATAGTACTGACACCTGAAATAAAACTGCAATCTTATAACTACAGATTCTATAAAAACTAACATGAAAGTTACTTAGCTTTGAAAGGTCTAGTCATCATGGAGCATATGACCATTAAAGTCCTTTAAAGATTTTCTTTATTTTCTCTTTGTAAAATAGAGGAGTAATAACATTATATTATAGAGACAATAAGTTGTGTCACAATGCATTAGAAGAGCAGTGTGTGTTTGTTACTTTATGGCAGAAATATGGGAGGCAGTTTTACATGGTTTTTATCTTTTTTTCAGTTTTTTTTAATCACATAATAAAATGTTAAAATATCAGTGTCATTAGACTTCATCCCCAAGAGACCTTCAAAATTAGAACATTCTGACAACTCATGATTGATATGTATCAAGGAAAAAAAAAACCTGATAGGTTTATATCCCCCTTACTGCAGAAAGAACCTGGTTTATGCTTTTAGCCATATACACGTCATTTAGGAAAAAGCTCTGTAATGACAAAAACACTCATGCAAGTACAACTGTGAAAAACAAGAAAAATTAGGAGACTGAAACAGTGTCATTCTGTCTTACCTGTAGGAAATATGGAAAACTATTAAACATGATAAGCTGGATAGTAGGCAGGTAAATACTGTGTAAATTCTTTAAATTAAAAGATATCGGGAAGTTATATTAATATGAGTCAACAATAATAACACATTCAATGAACTCTTAATGACTTAAATTTTCTTATCCTTTAATACTCATCTGTAAAACAGATAACAAATTTCTATGCTTATATCCCTGTTGGAAAATATTATATCTTATTATTGGAAAGTATTATATGTTATTATTATCACCTTTCTATATATTGTCATTGCTACACTTAGTGTTTAAAATCACAGAAAGAATCAAAGTTACCCTGACAAATGCCACCCATTGCTGGAGGTGCACGAGATGTAGGTAAGAGAGGAATAAGATGACTCAGTTCCAGTGATGGCTAGGAATCTAGACACAGCCTAGACAAGAAAGTATGTTTTTAAGTACAGTAGAATTCTTGGCAATCATTTCCAGTCTGTCCATTGGCAAGATGAATATCTGGACACAATTAAATAAGAAGTCAATTAACATTTACATTTTATGTTAAAAGATTAACCCACTGGATTTGGAGAATATCCTCCTGAGCAAGGTATCACAAACCCAGAAAGATAAGCAAGGGATGTACTCACTCATTAGTGGACTCTAAACAAAAAAGCTAAAAGCAAAGTATGTCCAAGCTGCAAACCACAAACACTGAACAGCTTGGGATGTGAAACACCTTGGACTAGCAAGATGGATGCCACTCCCTCTAGAGGAACATCAGACTCAGTATTGATGTGGGGGTGAGGAAACTGGATATGCCAGGAGGGGATGCTGAATTAAGACATGGGGACCTTGAGACCTCCTGCCCTTGCTGGGAAGGAGATGGGGAGATGTGGAGAAGAGAGAGTGACTGGAGGAGGTTCGAGAGAGAACAGACCTTGAACAAGGATATACACGGATAGAAAATGTGACTTTATTCATAATAAAAATAAATAAATAAATAAAAATAAAGAAAGGTTAATCCACTTAGAAAAAATTAATAATTAAAAAACTTAAAACCACGTATGATATTAAAACAAGCCCTTTTATACAACCGCCACAGTCAGAAAGCAGAGGCAAAATTTTCTTTATTTTCATTTTACTAACAGCCACTGCCATTGCAGCTTCCCTTGTCAATGAAGGACAGTTTACTTCACTTCTGCTTGAATGCTGTCTGGCCTTGATTTGTTTTTAACAATAGGCCTTAGACAAAATGAAGCTAACAAGGGCAGAGACACTGCATTGTTGACCTGCTACATTCTTATAGCTAATGTTAGAAATGATCAGCTTGTAAGGCACTAAGTCTTGTGATGACCTGTGTAGATGTACAATAAAATGATCAGCATATAGTTTGAAGAGTTGTGGAGAAAACATCTGCAAGAGGTTAGAGGAAACCTCCACTGGAGTTAGCTATAAGAATAATAATAATAGTAATAATAATAATAGTAGTAGGTAATCAGGTTATTTAATGATGCATATACTGACAAAATTGTTGAGAAAACTTTTAATCTGGAAAAAAACTTTTTAAACATACTGTTAATGAAGACAAGAAATTATCTAAGAAGCATGCTGAGGGTGGCTATTCCATGATATGCAGACAAAGTTATATAGAAAGACAGAGGCATGTGAAGAATGATTGGGTGTAATCCCTAAAGAGGAATAAATCTGCTTGTATTTTGACTAAAAGAAGAAGTAGAATGAAATTCACCACTGTTTACACATCCTTAATCTTTGAAATATAGTTATGTTATTTGATATAGGCAGTAACTTCTGAAGGATGACATTGATTGTTGATCCTAAGGAAATAGTTTAAAGCCAGCACAAACTGTTGTTATTCAGCCATTGTCCTGTGTTATCCCATTAGTCAGGAGATGACAATGATTGTGAAAAATGTGGATTCTGAAATTTTGCAAAGGTCATTTCACATATGCAAACTAAAAGCCAATAAGTAATGCTTTTAGAATTTATTGCATGTACTCTACTTCATATTATAATAAAATCTAGGAGCCAGATAATGAGGAAAATCAAAAATATTAGAGAGATAGAAAAACAAACCACAGCCACTTCTCACCCAGCCAACTCCTCAGGCCTGTCTCCCTGAATCCTCTGACTTAAAACCTCTCTCTCCTCAACCTACAAGAAAAGTTACAGATGTAGCTGAACTCCTCCCTCCTCTGTCTCTGCCCAACTATCTCACCTCCTGTTTCAAATTTTCTGGAGTTAGGATTAAAGGTGTGTGCCACCATGGCCTGGCTCTGTTAGGCTTTTATGTCTTGGCTCTGTCCTCTGATATTCCAAACTACTTTTATTAAATATACAATATGTCACCACAAGAACTATACATTTGCTTATTTTTTGTCACTGCAGAATGGCATGACTGTCATGTGACACAAAAATAACTAGAAACAGTTTGTAATATGTTTTTGCTATAAATAGTTACTACTATTTCCATTCTCTTACTTGACTTACTTTTGCAATAAATTTAATCCGCCTAAAAAACAAAATAATGGTGAAAAATTGAATGAAATTACTTTTTTAAAAAATTAATTTGCTAATATTGCACTTGGAATTATTATGTCAGAATTGTTATACACCATTATGATCCTTAGTAGTTACATTATCATAATTTGCAAGTTTTTAGTGGGTAGGAGTAAATTTTTCTCTCCTTCCCACCAGTTCCCAAGTACCCAGTTTCCAAATAATTGACTCAGAGGCTTAATATTACTTACAAATGCTCAGTTGGTAGTACAGGCATTTAGCTAACTAGTTCTTAGATTTAAATTAAGCCAAATTCTTAAATATTCTAGGCTACATGGCTTAGTATCTTTTTTCAGTAAAACATTCTCATCTTGTTTCCTCTAAATCTGGCTGGTGACTCTTGAATTTATCCTTTCTCGTCTTAAAAATTTTCCAGTCTCATTGTCAAGACTATGCTTCCTGTGTGGCTACTGGCAAATAAGGATTATATTACAACAATTCAAGTGACAAATCTTTACAGTATACAAAAGCATTATCCAATATCGTTTCTTCTTTTCTTGTCTAATCAAAAATGGAAGTTTTTAATTCTAACGTATACATATACCAAAAGAATTATCAAGAAACAATTAGTGTTGCAATTTTAAATCTATTTATGTTTGAAAAATCACAGAAAATACTCAATTATCTATCTTGGTGAGCTAAAAGTTTATAACTAACTTAACATTTTATTATAATTACAAAAAACTATAACTATGTCTCTCTAATCTTCAACTCCATCAATGACTCAGGAAGGATAAAATGTTACCTCATGACAAGAACCCCAAGCAGCCTGGACAGGATTTCAATGGTTTGCTGATACTTTAGGACATCCAACTTTGACTATAGGCCTTGAATATCTGGGAAATCATTTTCTGAAGTGTGAAAATAGGAAGAACTGTCCTACTTTGTTGTGGCAAGGGCCAGCAATCACTTTTGCTTGTGTCCTGCTTGTCTGGATTGGACAGCATACTGTCAGCCATCAAGACATGGGCAGTTTCTTGTCCAATGCCTAGCTTTTGCCACAAAGACATACAGTCCTTATAGTTTTTATCCAATGCCCATCATCTTCTCCTAAGTAGATTGTTAGTGCCAGGAGCAGATGTGTATCATTGTCATGAAAAGCCTTGGGTCACTAAACATGTTAAATGTCATATTCCATTGATCTTTGAAGTATTTAAAGATTGGCTGTCTATTTGAAATATATCATTCTATACCTAAAAATTCTAACATGACTATAAAGTTGATTAATATAGATGACTATTAATCTGTATTTGTTCTTATATATTACATTCTTAATTGAGCTTTAAATACAATACCTTAAACAAGAGTAGAAATATAGATATGGTATAACAAATTAAACTTTAAATTTGTACATATAAGCTAAAATCCATGCCAATGTAAAATATGCAAGATTAACAGTAGTTTTTTAATTTAATAATCTATCCTTATTTCTCATCATAAAAATATACGCTTTTTCTATCATTTCTATATTATACTCCTGTTTTCTACTTTAGAAAAAGATTAACTATGAGCAATAACAATTTGTAAGCAAACCCCCTCAATGAAGACAAGCATGCATCATCTTATCTAATGAATAGTAACTTGTAACTTTCATAAGAACTAAGAAATTTAATTTATATTTTCACTTGTTAAGTAAGGCATATCAAATGTGCAAGATAAGTAGTATACATTAGTACAATAATTAATTATTTGAGAAACCTGATACCCAAGCCACTCAAAGACACAACATACAAAGAGAATTACAGACCAATTACTCTCATGAACATTGATGCAAAAATTGTCAACAAAATTCTGGCAACCATATACAGCACCATATAAAAAAAATCATCTAATATGGTCAAGTAGGCTTCATCTCAGAAATGCAGGGATGATTCAACATAACGAAAACTGTAAATGTAATCCATCATATAAACAAATTGAAGGAAAAAAACATATGACTATAATGTTTTAGATACTAAACAACATATGACTAAATGTTTTAGATACTAAAAAACCTTCGACAAAACCCTAAGTACCTTCAGGATAAAAGTCCTAGAGAGAGCAGGAATACACGGAAAATACCTAAATATAAAAAAGGTAATTTACAAAAAGCTGACAGACAACATCAAGCAGAATGGAGAAAAACTTAAAGCAGTCACACTAAAATCAGGAACTAGACAAGGCTGTTCCCTCTCCCCTTATCTAGTCAACATAGTTCTCGATGTTTTAGCTAAAGCAATAAGAGAACAAAGGAGATTAAGGGTATACAAATTGGAAAGGAAGAGGTCAGAATATCTCTATTTACAGATGATATGATTGTATACATAAGTGACCCACAAAATTTTACCAGGGAATTTCTACAGCTGGTAAACACATTCAGCAATGGAGCAGGATACAAGATTAACTCAAAGAAACCAGCCCTCATATACACTAAGATAAGAGGGTGAAAAAAAAATAAGGGAAACATCACCCTTAATAATAGCTGCAAATAGTATTAAATACCTTGGAGTAACTATAACCAAAGAAGTAACAGATCTATTTGATGAAAATTTTAAGTCACTGAAGAAAGAAATTGAAGAGGACATCAGAAAATGGAAAGATCCCCCATGTTCCTGGAGAGGTAGGATCAACAGATTCAATGCACTTCCCAGCAAAATCCCAACACAATATTTTATGGAGCTTGAAAGAGCAATACTCAATTCTATTTGGAATAACAGGAAAACCAGGATTGTGAAGACAATTTTACTCAAAAGAACCTCAGGAGGTTTCACCATTGCCAACTTCAAATTATACTATACAGCCACAGTAAGAAAAACAGCTTGGTACTGGCATAAAAACAGGCTTATGGATCAATGTAATCAAATTGAACTCCAAGACATTAACCCACATACCTATGAGCACTTTATTTTTGATGAAGAGGCCAAATATATTCATTGGAAAAAAGATAGTATCTTCAACAAATGTCTGCATAACTGGATGGTAGTGTGTAGAAAAATGAACATAGATCCATACCTATCACCTTGCACAAAACTTAAATCCAAGTGGATCAAAGACTTCAACATAAATCCACCTACATTGAACTTGATAGAAATCAAAGTGGAAAATACCCTCCAATGCATTGGCACTTCCTCAATATAACACCAGTAGCACAGACACTGAGAACAACAATCAATAAATGGGACCTCCTGAAACTGAGAAGCTTCAGTAAGGCCAAGGACACAGTCAATAAGACAAAACAACATCCTACAGAATGGGAAATGACTTTTACCAATCCTACAAGTGACAGAGGATTGACTTCTAAAATATAAAGAGAACTCAAAAAACTAGGGCCCAAAACCCTTAAAAATCCAATTAAAAAATGGGGTTCAGGACTAAAAAGGGAATTCTCAGCAGAAGAAGTATAAACAGCTGAAAGGCACATGAAAGAGTGCTCAACATCTTTAGCCATCAGAGAAATGCAAATCAAAACAAGTTTGAGATACCATCTTACACCTGTCAGAATGGCCAAGATGAAAAGCACAGATAAGAGCCTATGCTAGAGAGGATGTGAAGCAAGGGGAACACACCTCTATTGTTGGTGGGAGTTTAAACTTGTTCAACCACTTTGGAATGCAGTATAATGGTTTGTCAAAAAACTGGGAATCAATTTCCCCAAGGATCCAGCAATACTACTTTTAGGATGTTGACAGTGTGATTTTTTTTACTATTTGAACATATTTTAATATTCTTTGATGAACATTAACATTTGGATGACTTTTAAAACAATAGAAAACATTTTAAATAAAAAGTGATTCTAGAAGAACATAAAAATTTATTTAATCCAAATTCGTTAATACAATCGATTATTTTCTCTGAAATTAATACATAAAGCTTTAATTTGAAATAAATAAATCTTAAAATATAGTTTCATCCCTATACAATATTAGACTTTAGTAAGATTAAGATAAAAATACAAATTTACATAGATGTACTATAAGAATTATGTCAAAACTTTACTTGTTAAATTCAAGATAAGTGTTAATTTACTCTAGTCAAGTCATCCTTGAAAAATATTGAAAGTAAGATTTTCAAAACAATCACAAACTCAAGGTAGATAAAACTGTATTACCTTACTAAGTTTTAATTAAATGGCTAACCTAATTCTATTAATAAAATAATGGTTGCCAATTTTTTTTGAGTCCTAACATCTTTTTTATTCTTTTAATTATTATTATGAAGAAAGAAGTTATCGCGGTAAAAACCCGCCCTGAGATATGTTTTAAACGGGGTTTATTTGGTGAAAATCGCTTACAAAACAGAGCCGGTTTCAAAAGAAGATGACAGGATGAGGTTGCAGCACGCCGGAGCCTTTCTAAGGAAGATTCCTCATCCCCACACAGTACGTCCGAACTCCCAGGCAGCTGGGGCAAACTGCGCACACGGTCGGGGAACTCTCGTGAGAGAATGATGACTTCCTGACCTGGTGTTCTCCCTCGAAGGTCTACTTCCGGAATCCTTTCAGTTAACCACGCCCCACTCGTCTCCAGTCCTATGACACGATCATTCACATGTATAGTTCCTGATTTCCCGCTACATCTCCCCGTTTTGTCTAAATAGAAAGGTTCTAAACTAGGTATAAAACTACATACTATAGGGATCATCATAAGACAGTGTCTAGGAAAGAGAAATGTACTAACATAAGTGAGGTCAAACTACTGCTAACAAACAACAACTACAAAGTACAATTTAATATCTAAAATGTTGATACGAGAAAATGCACAGGGATTGCTTTAAGGCTGTTTATCTTAAACAATAGAGTTCTAACACTTCAGTGTCTTTGCTGAAATGTGAAGTAATAACAACCTCAACTATCTAATCTTCAACACCGTCAAGACCTGAGAAGGAAAATATATATCTAAAGTTGGAAGCATGAAGTAACTTCCAGAATTTAGGAGAAGACAACGTCAGTTAACTACCTGGACAGTCATCCACCACTTCTCTGTATAGCGGGAACATCCATCCTTGTGGCTACTGGCCTAGGATATCTGACAAGTTTCCATAGAAGCAGGGTATTTTTTTGGTAGGACCGTCTTATCCTGGCTAGGCAGGCTTCGGCAGTCTCTATCCCTCATCCTGCAGGTCCATTTCAGACAGTGAGCACGCTGACAGCAGTAGGGGCAAGTGCAGTCCTTTTGCCCCTCAGGCCATTATTCACCAAACAAGACAATCTCTTTGCAAGATGTCTGTGATGCTCAACACCACCTTGAGAAAGGAATGGTGATGCCAGGAGTTGTCATGTCTCTCAAGGCCAAATTTGAGATAACAAAATCTTGAATGCCATATTCTCT